>JAPVLO010006942.1:0-47183 GCA_027257055.1 Cephalopachus bancanus | reverse complement strand
CCTTCGCCCTCCTCCCCGCCCTGCCTTGCCCGGGAGAAACCGCGGTGGCCTGCCTTCCGTTCCTGCGCGGCTCTCCCCGCCCCGGCCCCGCCCCGCCCCGCCTTCCCCTCCGCCTCCCCCCCACTCCCCTCACAGCCTCCTCCCTCTCCCTCTCCTCTCCCCTCCGGGCCCTCCCCCCACGCCTCCCCCCAGGGTCGCCTTGGGATCGTCCCAGAGCACCAGGGATCGGAGCGGACAGTTTTCCCCTCCCAACCCGGGCTCTCCTGGGCTTGGGGGCTTTCTGGTGCGCGTCGGCTGGTCCCCGCGGCCGGGGAGGTGACGATCTCAGAGAGGAGGCGGCGCGTGTGTCGGACACGCCGGCGCTGCCTCCAAACTCTCGGAGTTCGGGAGTCGTCCGGCAGGCCGCGGTGCCAGGACAGGAGGGAGGGGGCCCCCCACGGGACCCGGCCCAGACGCTCCCTGTGAGTGGGCGGCCAGGGCGTGGCTGCCCGCCTCGCCGAGCGCCCCGACCGTCGGTCATCCTCGGTGCCTCCGAGGGCCAGAGGCCAGGATGGCGGCGTTGAGGAGGTCGCCCCCTCGCTCCTCCTACAGGGGCCGCCCCGGTGAGCTCTGCAGCAAGTCGAGCAGAGCCTGAAAGTCTTGGTCGCTGAGCGGCGGTTCAGGCGCCTCGCGCTCCTCCTGCCCTTCCTCCTCGCCCTCCAGGGAGTCCCTCTGCAGAAAGGCTTCTGCCTTCTGCTGGAAGTCTGGGGTCGACAGCAGATCGTCCAGAAGGCTGATGGTCGTTGCGGGAGGCCGGGGAGGCTGGGGAGGCTGGAGCGGCTGCTGGGCGGCCCCAGTCGGCTCCTGCCCCAGGGGAGGAGGAGACGCAGGGCGCGCGGGCTGCTGAGGCGTCCCTGCTCCGGGCTCCCGTGGGACGGCGGCGGCCTGGAGCCCGGCGTCGCAGCCCCACCACTGCAGGGCTTGGGGCGTTTCCTGGCTCGCCGGAGCCCACCCCGGTGGCTGAGGACTCGCCGGCTGGGGCTGCCCCTGGGAGGACTCGCCGGCGAGGCCCCCCTGCCCAAGGTCTTGGTCCTGTGGGAGGTGTCCTTGGCACGCAGGCCACCATGACGTGTGGGGATGGGCGAGCGCTCCTCCTCGAGGGGCTCCTCCCGTGGACGCGGGACCCCCGAGGGCCAGGGGAGCTTGGGCGTTCTCCCCGCTCTGCACAGCCTGCGTGGGCTGGAGCATCAAGACCCTCGGTGCCTGAGCCACGGGGCCGGCAGAGGGAGCCCAAGGCCCGCAGGGCAGGCGCGGCGCCGGCAGACCGGGGCCCCACGCCCAGCCGCCACCGAAGACGCTGGAGGCAGCGGGAGGATGGCACCCGCTCGGAGCAGCCTGGCTCGGGCTTGGCGCCGGGGCAGGGGCCGGGGCCGGGGCCGGGGCCGGAGAAGGCGTCGCGGGCCCACCGCGGCTCGGGTCCGGATGTCTGGCCCGTCGGTTCTGAAACCAAATGTGAATCCTGGGCTCCGGAATGCCCGTGTGCCTGGCCAGCTCCTCCCTGGCGGCCATGCCGGGAAAGCGATTCTTCTCAAAGGCTTGGACCAGGATGCTGGTCTGGGACCTGCTGATGGCCGTGCGCTTTCGGTAACCCTCCGGCCGGAGGCGTTCCCGGGGCCGAGGTCGAGGCCCTTGTGGGTTCTGCTTGAAGTGGCGGGCTCTGGCATTCTGAAACCAAATCTGGATCCTCGACTCCGCAATGCCCAACTCTTGGGCCAGTCTTTCTCTGGTCTGGATGCCAGGGTAAGGCATCTGCTCAAAGCATGCCTGGAGAGTGCCCCTTTGACTCGGGCTCAAAATCAGTCTCCTCCGTCGTCCAGACTGGCGGCGTGGGAGGGAGCTGTGTGAAGGCCTGGGAGGCTCCATGGCGGGAAGGTGCCCGCTGGGTCCCGCAGGCGCTGCTGGCCAGCTCCTCTCTGCACAGGACTGCCTGGCACCACAGCCACACATCCCGCCCTGCGCTGAAATACCTCCCCACCCACCCCACCCGGTCGTGACGTATTCAGGACCCCCAGAGGTGGGGGCGAGGGCCACGCCCCCAGAGGGAAGCAGAGTGTGTTTGGACCCCCACCCGCGAAGGAGGCCCGCAGGCACACGCCCTGGGGAACTCTTACCTCCCAGACAGGAAAGCCACAAGGAAACACATATGGCCTAGGGGGCCTCCACATGCAAAGAGATATTTCAGGAAAATGACCATGCCTTGGGAAGGCCCTGTCTACGGTGTGCACAAGGTGGAGAGCTCCTTGTGGGCTGGGGGATATTTTCTGGGAGGAAGAGCCCTGCGGGGGTGAAATGCAGACGTGAAGCTTCATCACGGTCTCCAGTGGCCTGGTTCCGCTGGCCGAACTGGGCCACACTGGCGGATGCCCGCAAATGCCGTGCTAGCCCTACAAATGCCGTGCTAGCCCTACACATGCCGCCTCATCGAGGACACTGGTGGCTGTTTCCAAAATCATGCCTCTGGGACTGCGAGGATTTCATGGAACGTGGGTGGTTTCCAGGGCTGTCTGCTTGAAAATGGCAATTCACAGCGATGCATGGATTGGATCATGTGTTGGGTCGAACATCTTTCAGTAAAAAGCCGGGGACGCAGAGAGCCTGGGAAACACACAACCCCATGCTCGTGTGTGTGTGTGTGTGTGTGTGGGGTGTTGTGTGTGTGTGTGTGTGTGTGTGTAGAGAGAGAGAGAGAGAGACAGAGACAGAGACAGAGACAGACAGGGAGTGGCTTGGAAAGCCACACCCAAAAAGAGTGGGCGGAGAGCTTTGGAGTGGGAAATCCCCCTCCAGTCAGCTTTCATTGAAATGAACGATCCGTCAGAATCTTCGCCTCATGCTCTCTCGAATGTTTCCTTTGGGAAAGGTCGTCAGTGTCAAAACTGAACGAGGACGACTTTTTCCTCTAATGATTGGTTTCGTGTGAGTGTGTGTTTCGGGAATCATGTGTTTTTTGTTGTTGTTGTTGAGTTGGAGTCTCACTCAGTTGCCCAGGGTGGAGTGCAGTGGCCACTTCCGGCCACCGCAGCCTCGCCTGCTCGGCTCCGGTGATCCTATCGCCTCAGCCTTCCGAGTAGCCGGAATTACCGGCTTGTGCTACCACGCCCGGCTGATTTTTTGATTTATTGTAGAGATGAGGTCTCGCTGCCCAGGCGGGTCTCGAACCGAGGGCTCAGGCAGTCCACACACCTCAGCCTCCCAAAGGCGCGAGATTACAGGATGAGCCACCGAGGTAGGGGGTTTCCTCCAGACTCAAGGAAGCCTAGGTGGCAGCACGGGTGGGGGCGGGGGCATAGCGGTGGTGGGCTTGGTTTGGGCGGAGAATGGGGAGTGCGTTGAGGGAGGTGTTGGAATGATGAGCACACTAAATGGTTAGAGTTATAAAATTGGGAGAGTGTATTTTTACCGTAAAAAATAATAACTAGTTACTTAAGAGACAGAGAGAGTGACAGAGAGAGAGAGAGACACAGAGAGAGAGAGAGAGAGAGAGAGAGAGAGAGAGGAGAGTGAGATAGAGATGGGGAGAGTGAGATAGAGATAGAGATAGAGATACAGAGAGAGAGAGGAAAAGAGAGAGAGGGAGAGTGTGATAGAGATAGAGAGAGAGAGAGAGACGGGGATGTTTGGAAAGCCACACCACAAGAGTTGGCCAAGAGCTTTGGAAAGGGAAATCACCCTCCAGTCAGCTTTCATTGAGAGGAACCATCCATCAGAATCAACACCTCATGCTCTCTGGAATGTTTCCCTTTGGGACAGGTCATCAGTGCCTGAGCCCGCGGGTTCGAGACCCGCCTGGGCAGCGAGACCTCATCTCTACAATAAATGAAAAAATCAGCCTGGCAGGGTAGCGCATGCCTGTGATTCCGGCTTCTTGGAAGGCTGAGGCGGAAGGATCGCCGGAGCCCAGCAAGTCAGGACTGCGGTGGCCGGAAGCGGCATCCGCACTGCAGTCTGGCGACAGAGTGAGACTGTAACTGAAAAAAAAAAAAACTGGACGAAGAAGACTTTTCCCTCACAGTCTTGGTTTCGTCTGTGTGTATGTGCGTGTGTGTGTGTGTGTGTTGTGTGTGTCTGTTTCTGGAATCATGTGATCTTAAGGTCGGGGGGGTTTCCGGAAGCCTAGGTGGGAGCATCAGTGGGGGCGGGGGAGGGGCGGTCGGGGGCTTGGTTTGGGCGGAGAATGGGGAGTGCTTTGAGGGAGGTTTGGGAAGGGACTGGCTCTGCCGCGCCCTGAGATTCGGCGGCCTCCGTCCTCCCGCTGGGGTCATCTGTGGCTGCGGCCCCCGCAGGGCGCCCAAGGCCTTCCTGGAGTGCGCGGGGCCTGGCGCTGCCCGGGTGTCCGTGAGAGGGGCGCCCATTCGTTCTGAGGCGGCCGGAGAGTTCTCTCCCCTCCTTTCCGCTCGCCCGCCTCACCCATTAGCCCAGACCTGCGTGGGACCCCGGTCTCCGGGACACCTGGCGCCGGAGACCACGAGGACCGGGGCAACGGCGGGGGATGGGCAGGGATCTGGACTTGGGCAGGAGGGGGAGCTGGACGAGGAGAAGAGCCCACCGGAACCCAGCGGGCGGCGGCGGCGCGGGCACGGCTGCCGTTTCACGGGACCTCCTTTCACGTCCGCGGCTTCTGAGGCCGGCGGGCACCGGGACGATCTGGGATGGCGGGTGGCCGGAGAGGCCCTGGCCTGCCCCTCCGCGGACACCCAGACAGCCCCTGGGCCGGGCCCCGTGGGGGCGGGGCCTCCCGGCAGCCGGCCCGCGCGCCCGCCGACTCGCGCATGCGCACTCGGCCGCGCCCCCGCCCCCTGGGCGCCCAGGCCCCGGCCCCCGGGAGCCTCGGGAGCCTCAGTCGTCTCCCAGCGGAGGCCGGTCAGGCCCGCCCGGCGGGGATGCTGACACGCCGCGCTCGGATCTCGCGGCTCCGACCTTGGCTCCCACGCTCCCCTCTCGCCCTCAGCGTCCTCGGCTGTGTCGTGGGGCGAGCGGGGCGGCCCACGTCACCCCGCCCCCGGGTTCCAAAACGTCCGCTCAGCCCTTCCCGCGTTCCCGGCGGAGGCCCCGCTCCCCGCACCGAATGCTCACGATGGGGGAAGATGCCCCTGCTCGGGCCCTGCTCCGGGGCTGCCCGGGGTCTCTGTGGGCCCTTTCCCTGTCTGGAAGCCCACCCCTCCGTCCCTCTGTGCCCCGGGAAAACCCTCGGCGAAGAAGACTCCTCCCCAGGCTGGACGGGAGCCTCTGCCTTCCGTCCTGGAGTGATGCCCCCGGCTAGACCCTTGGGGTCCCCGCCATGGGGCGCGCTCGGACCTCGGATCCCAACCCCTTCGCCCTCCTCCCCGCCCTGCCTTGCCCGGGAGAAACCGCGGTGGCCTGCCTTCCGTTCCTGCGCGGCTCTCCCCGCCCCGGCCCCGCCCCGCCCCGCCTTCCCCTCCGCCTCCCCCCCACTCCCCTCACAGCCTCCTCCCTCTCCCTCTCCTCTCCCCTCCGGGCCCTCCCCCCACGCCTCCCCCCAGGGTCGCCTTGGGATCGTCCCAGAGCACCAGGGATCGGAGCGGACAGTTTTCCCCTCCCAACCCGGGCTCTCCTGGGCTTGGGGGCTTTCTGGTGCGCGTCGGCTGGTCCCCGCGGCCGGGGAGGTGACGATCTCAGAGAGGAGGCGGCGCGTGTGTCGGACACGCCGGCGCTGCCTCCAAACTCTCGGAGTTCGGGAGTCGTCCGGCAGGCCGCGGTGCCAGGACAGGAGGGAGGGGGCCCCCCACGGGACCCGGCCCAGACGCTCCCTGTGAGTGGGCGGCCAGGGCGTGGCTGCCCGCCTCGCCGAGCGCCCCGACCGTCGGTCATCCTCGGTGCCTCCGAGGGCCAGAGGCCAGGATGGCGGCGTTGAGGAGGTCGCCCCCTCGCTCCTCCTACAGGGGCCGCCCCGGTGAGCTCTGCAGCAAGTCGAGCAGAGCCTGAAAGTCTTGGTCGCTGAGCGGCGGTTCAGGCGCCTCGCGCTCCTCCTGCCCTTCCTCCTCGCCCTCCAGGGAGTCCCTCTGCAGAAAGGCTTCTGCCTTCTGCTGGAAGTCTGGGGTCGACAGCAGATCGTCCAGAAGGCTGATGGTCGTTGCGGGAGGCCTGGGGAGGCTGGGGAGGCTGGAGCGGCTGCTGGGCGGCCCCAGTCGGCTCCTGCCCCAGGGGAGGAGGAGACGCAGGGCGCGCGGGCTGCTGAGGCGTCCCTGCTCCGGGCTCCCGTGGGACGGCGGCGGCCTGGAGCCCGCGTCGCAGCCCCACCACTGCAGGCTTGGGGCGTTTCCTGGCTCGCCGGAGCCCACCCCGGTGGCTGAGGACGCCCGGCTGGGCTGCCCCTGGGAGGACTCGCCGGCGAGGCCCCCCTGCCCAAGGTCTTGGTCCTGTGGGAGGTGTCCTTGGCACGCAGGCCACCATGACGTGTGGGGATGGGCGAGCGCTCCTCCCAGGGGCTCCTCCCGTGGACGCGGGACCCCGAGGGCCAGGGGAGCTTGGGCGTTCTCCCCGCTCTGCACAGCCTGCGTGGGCTGGAGCATCAAGACCCTCGGTGCCTGAGCCACGGGGCCGGCAGGGGAGCCCAAGGCCCGCAGGGCAGGCGCGGCGCCGGCAGACGGGGCCCCACGCCCAGCCGCCACCGAAGACGCTGGAGGCAGCGGGAGGATGGCACCCGCTCGGAGCAGCCTGGCTCGGGCTTGGCGCCGGGGGCCGGGGCCGGGGCCGCGGGCCGGGGCCGGAGAAGGCGTCGCGGGCCCACCGCGGCTCGGGTCCGGATGTCTGGCCCGTCGGTTCTGAAACCAAATGTGAATCCTGGGCTCCGGAATGCCCGTGTGCCTGGCCAGCTCCTCCCTGGCGGCCATCCCCGGGAAAGCGATTCTTCTCAAAGGCTTGGACCAGGATGCTGGTCTGGGACCTGCTGATGGCCGTGCGCTTTCGGTAACCCTCCGGCCGAGGCGTTCCCGGGGCCGAGGTCGAGGCCCTTGTGGTTCTGCTTGAAGTGGCGGGCTCTGGCATTCTGAAACCAAATCTGGATCCTCGACTCCGCAATGCCCAACTCTTGGCCAGTCTTTCTCTGGTCTGGATGCCAGGGTAAGGCATCTGCTCAAAGCATGCCTGGAGAGTGCCCTTTGACTGGGGCTCAAAATCAGTCTCCTCCTCGTCCAGACTGGCGGCGTGGGAGGGAGCTGTGTGAAGGCCTGGGAGGCTCCATGGCGGGAAGGTGCCCGCTGGGTCCCGCAGGCGCTGCTGGCCAGCTCCTCTCTGCACAGGACTGCCTGGCACCACAGCCACACTCCCGCCCTGCGCTGAAATACCTCCCCACCCACCCCACCCGGTCGTGACGTATTCAGGACCCCAGAGGTGGGGGCGAGGGCCACGCCCCCAGAGGGAAGCAGAGTGTGTTTGGACCCCCACCCGCGAAGGAGGCCCGCAGGCACACGCCTGGGGAACTCTTACCTCCCAGACGGGAAAGCCACAAGGAAACACATATGGCCTAGGGGGCCTCCACATGCAAAGAGATATTTCAGGAAAATGACCATGCCTGGGAAGGCCCTGTCTACGGTGTGCACAAGGTGGAGAGCTCCTTGTGGGCTGGGGATATTTTCTGGGAGGAAGAGCCCTGCGGGGGTGAAATGCAGACGTGAAGCTTCATCACGGTCTCCAGTGGCCCGGTTCCGCTGGCCGAACTGGGCCACACTGGCGGATGCCCGCAAATGCCGTGCTAGCCCTACAAATGCCGTGCTAGCCCTACACATGCCGCCTCATCGAGGACACTGGTGGCTGTTTCCAAAATCATCTGGAAGCCCACCCCTCCGTCCCTCTGTGCCCCGGGAAAACCCTCGGCGAAGAAGACTCCTCCCCAGGCTGGACGGGAGCCTCTGCCTTCCGTCCTGGAGTGATGCCCCCGGCTAGACCCTTGGGGTCCCGCCATGGGGCGCGCTCGGACCTCGGATCCCAACCCTTCGCCCTCCCGCCCTGCCTTGCCGGGAGACGCGGTGGCCTGCCTTCCGTTCCTGCGCGGCTCTCCCCGCCCGGCCCCGCCCCGCCCCGCCTTCCCCTCCGCCTCCCCCCCTCCCCTCACAGCCTCCTCCCTCTCCCTCTCCTCTCCCTCCGGGCCCTCCCCCCACGCCTCCCCCAGGGTCGCCTTGGGATCGTCCCAGAGCACCAGGGATCGGAGCGGACAGTTTTCCCCTCCCAACCGGGCTCTCCTGGCTTGGGCTTTCTGGTGCGCGTCGGCTGGTCCGCGGCGGGAGGTGACGATCTCAGAGAGGAGGCGGCGCGTGTGTGGACACGCCGGCGCTGCCTCCAACTCTCGGAGTTCGGGAGTCGTCGGCAGGCCGCGGTGCCAGACAGGAGGGAGGGGGCCCACGGGACCCGGCCCAGACGCTCCCTGTGAGTGGGCGGCCAGGGCGTGGCTGCCGCCTCGCCGAGCGCCCCGACCGTCGGTCATCCTCGGTGCCTCCGAGGCCAGAGGCCAGGATGGCGGCGTTGAGGAGTCGCCCCCCGCTCCTCCTACAGGGGCCGCCCGGTGAGCTCTGCAGCAAGTCGAGCAGAGCCTGAAAGTCTTGGTCGCTGAGCGGCGGTTCAGGCGCCTCGCGCTCCTCCTGCCCTTCCTCCTCGCCCTCCAGGGAGTCCCTCTGCAGAAAGGCTTCTGCCTTCTGCTGGAAGTCTGGGGTCGACAGCAGATCGTCCAGAAGGCTGATGGTCGTTGCGGGAGGCGGGGAGGCTGGGAGGTGGAGCTGCTGGGCGGCCCCAGTCGGCTCCTGCCCCAGGGGAGGAGGAGACGCAGGGCGCGGGCTGCTGAGGCGTCCCTGCTCCGGGCTCCCGTGGGACGGCGGCGGCCTGGAGCCCGGCGTTGCAGCCCCACCACTGCAGGGCTTGGGGCGTTTCCTGGCTCGCCGAGCCCACCGGTGGCTGAGGACGCCCGGCTGGGGCTGCCCCGGGAGGACTCGCCGGCGAGCCCCCCCGGCTGGTCTTGGGTCCTTGGGAGGCCCTGACGGGGGAGCGAGGTCCTGGGGGCTCCTCCTGAGGGGCCCCCGGGGCCGGGACTGGGGCCCCCGCTGCCCCGCTGGGCGAGCTCAGCCTGGGCCGACCCGGGCCGGCAGGGGCCCAAGGCCCGCGGCAGGGCGGCGCCGGCGCGGGGCCCCACGCCCAGCCGCCACCGAAGACGCTGGAGGCAGCGGGAGGATGGCACCCGCTCGGAGCAGCCTGGCTCGGGCTTGGCCGGGGAGGGGCCGGGGCCGGGCCGGGGCGGGAGGGCGGGGCCCAGGGCTCGGGCCGAGCGGCCCGTCGGTTCTGACCGTGATCTGGGCCGGAATCCTGGCCGGCAGCCCTCTGGCGGCCATCCGGGGCGTCTTCCAAAGCGACCATCTGGTTGGACCGTGTGGCCGGCCTTTGGTACCCTCCGCCGGGTTCCCGGCCGAGGCGGCCCTGGGGTCGCTTGTGGGGGCTCTGGATTCGACTCTGGATCCTACCAATGCCCAACTCTGGCCAGCTTCTCTGGCGGTCCGGTAGGATGCCAAAGCATCTGAAGTGCCCCTTTGACTCGGGCTCAAAATCAGTCTCCTCCGTCGTCCAGACTGGCGGCGTGGGAGGGAGCTGTGTGAAGGCCTGGGAGGCTCCATGGCGGGAAGGTGCCCGCTGGGTCCCGCAGGCGCTGCTGGCCAGCTCCTCTCTGCACAGGACTGCCTGGCACCACAGCCACACGTCCCGCCCTGCGCTGAAATACCTCCCCACCCACCCCACCCGGTCGTGACGTATTCAGGACCCCCAGAGGTGGGGGCGAGGGCCACGCCCCCAGAGGGAAGCAGAGTGTGTTTGGACCCCCACCCGCGAAGGAGGCCCGCAGGCACACGCCCTGGGGAACTCTTACCTCCCAGACAGGAAAGCCACAAGGAAACACATATGGCCTAGGGGGCCTCCACATGCAAAGAGATATTTCAGGAAAATGACCATGCCTTGGGAAGGCCCTGTCTACGGTGTGCACAAGGTGGAGAGCTCCTTGTGGGCTGGGGGATATTTTCTGGGAGGAAGAGCCCTGCGGGGGTGAAATGCAGACGTGAAGCTTCATCACGGTCTCCAGTGGCCCGGTTCCGCTGGCCGAACTGGGCCACACTGGCGGATGCCCGCAAATGCCGTGCTAGCCCTACAAATGCCGTGCTAGCCCTACACATGCCGCCTCATCGAGGACACTGGTGGCTGTTTCCAAAATCATGCCTCTGGGACTGCGAGGATTTCATGGAACGTGGGTGGTTTCCAGGGCTGTCTGCTTGAAAATGGCAATTCACAGCGATGCATGGATTGGATCATGTGTTGGGTCGAACATCTTTCAGTAAAAAGCCGGGACGCAGAGAGCCTGGGAAACACACAACCCCATGCTCGTGTGTGTGTGTGTGTGTGTGTGTGTGTGTGTGTTGTGTGTGTGTGTGTGTGTGTGGAGAGAGAGAGAGAGAGAAGAGAAGAGACAGAGACAGGGGAGCTGAAAGAAAAGAGTGGCGGAAGCTTGGAGTGGGCCCCAGAGCTTTATTGAAATACATCCGTCAGAATTCGCCTCAGTCTTCGATTTTCCTTGGAAAGGTTCTTAAAAGACGAGGGCTTTTTCCAGCTTGTTTCGTGTGTGTGTGTGTTTTCGGGAATCGTGTGTTTTTTGTTGTTGTTGTTGAGTTGGAGTCTCACTCAGTTGCCCAGGTGGAGTGCAGTGGCCACTTCCGGCCACCGCAGCCTCGCCTGCTGGGCTCGGTGATCCTATCGCCTCAGCCTTCCGAGTAGCCGGAATTACCGGCTTGTGCTACCACGCCGGCTGATTTTTTGATTTATTGTAGAGATGAGGTCTCGCTGCCCAGGCGGGTCTCGAACCGAGGGCTCAGGCAGTCCACACACCTCAGCCTCCCAAAGGCGCGAGATTACAGGATGAGCCACCGAGGTAGGGGGTTTCCTCCAGACTCAAGGAAGCCTAGGTGGCAGCACCGGGGGGGGGGGGGCGGGGGGGGCTTGTTTGGGCGGAAATGGGGAGTGGGTTGAGGGAGGTGTTGAAATGATGAGCACACTAAATGGTAGAGTTATAAAATTGGGAAGTGTATTTTTACCGTAAAAAATAATAACTAGTTACTTAAGAGCAGAGAGAGTGACAGAGAGAGAGAGACAGAGAGAGAGAGAAGAGAGAGAGAGAGAGAGAGAGAGAGAGAGAGGAGAGAGAGAAAAGGAGAGAGAGAAGAGGGGGGGAGGGAAACCCCCACAAATTGGAAGACTTTGAAAGGAATCACCCTCAGTCCTTTATGACCTCAAGAATCAACCTAGCCCGGATGTTCCCTTTGGGACAGCTCATCTGACCCGTAACCCGCTGGGAGCGAGCCTATTCCATATGAAAAAATAGCCGGAGGTGCGAGCCGATTCCGGCTCGGAGGCGAGCGAAATCGCCGGAGCCCAGCAGTAGCTGGTGCGAAGACGCAGAGCTGCACAGTGGTGTCTGAAAAAAAAAATGGGAGAGCTTTCCCTGTCTTGTTTCTGGTGGGGTTGGGTGGTGGTGTGTGGTTGGATGGCGGTCGGGGGGGTTTCGGAAGATGGGGACTGGGGGGGGGGGGGCGGTCGGGGCTTGGTTTGGGCGGTGGGTCTTGGGGGTTTGGGAGGGCGGCGCCCGCCCTGAGTTCGGGGCCCGCCTCCCGGGTTCGTGGGGGCCCCCGCGGCCCGGCCTGGAGTCCGGGCCTGCGCTGCCCGGTCCTGAGGGCGCCCTTCGTGAGCGGCCGGAATTCCCGCCTCGCGCCGCCCACCCATGCCCGACTGGTGGGCCGGTCGGGACCTGGCGCGGAGACCACGGGACCGGGGCGGCGGGGGGGGCAGGCTGCTTGGCGGAGGGGTGCGGCGAGGGGGCCCCGGAACCCGGCGGGGGCGGCGCCGGGCACGGCCCGTCCGGGCCCCTTGCCGGGCTTCGAGCCGGCGGGCCCGGACTCGGGATGCGGGTGGCCGGGGCCCCCGCCCCTCGCGGCACCCCGCCCCGGGCGCCCCGGGGGGCGGGGCCTCCCGGAGCCGGCCCGCGCGCCCGCGCTCGGCTGCGCCTCGGCCTGCCCCCGCCCCCTCCCCCCGCCCCGGGCCTGGGAGCCGCGTCCCACGGAGCCCGCCCCCGGGTCAACGCCGCGCCTCCGCGTCCGCCTGGCCCCCCCCCCTGCCCCAGGTCCCGGCTGGCTGGGCGGGGGCGGCCCGTCCCCCGCCCCCGTTCCGAAACCCCTCGCCCTCCGGCCCGGGAAGCCCCGCCGAGAATCTCCATGGGGGAGCCCCTGCCGCCGTCCGGGGTGCCCGGGTCCTTGGGCTTCCCGCTGGAGCCCCCCCTCCGTCCCCCCCCGGGAAAACCCCGCGGCTCCTCCCCAGGTGGCGGGGCCTGCCTTCCGTCCTGGGGTCCCCCGGCGCCCGGCCCCGCCTCCCTCGGCCTCACCCACCCCTTCGCCTCCTCCCCCCCTCCTTCCCGGGAACCCGGCCTCCCCCCGGCGCCTCGCCCCGCGCCCCGCCCGCGTCCCCTCCCCCCCACCCCCTCCGCCTTCCCTCCTTCCCTCCCCTGGGCCCCCCCCCAGCTCCCCCCAGGGCGCCTTGGTCGGACACAGGCGGCGCGTTTCCCCTCCCAACCGGGTCTCCGGGCTGGGGCTTCGGGGGGGCGCCCCGGGCCGGGGAGGTCGTTGGGGGCGGGCGTGTGCGGCCGCCGGCGCGCCTCCAACCTCGGGTTCGGAGGCCGGAGGCCGGGTGCCGGCGGGGGAGGGCCCCCCCGACCCGGCCGCCCCGTGAGTGGGCGCCAGGGCGGGCTGCCGCCTGCCGAGCGCCCCGCCTCGGTCTCCTCGTCCTCCGGCCACCAGGGGGCTTGAGGAGGTCGCCCTCGCTCCTCGGGGCGCCCGAGCTTCAGCAAGCGAGCGGCCGAAGCTGGGGAGCGGGGAGGCGCGCGCTCCTCCGCCCCCTCCTCGCCCCAGGGAGGAGAAAGGCTCGCCTCTGGGAGTCTGGGGTCGCCGTGCCGAGGCGTGGCTGCGGAGCGGGACTGGAGGCTGGGCGTCTGGCGGCCGCGCCCTGCCCCGGGGAGGAGGAGACCGGGCGCGCGGGCTGCTGAGGCTCCCGCCCGGCTCCCGGCGGGGCGGTGGAGGGCTGCAGCCCACCACTGGGGTGGGGCGTTCCTGCTCCCGGGCCCCCCGTGGCGGGACGCCGCGGGGGCCCGGGGAGCTGGGCGGCCCCCCGCCCAAGTCTTGGCTGGAGGTGCCTTGGCCGAGCCACGGGGGGGAGGGGAGCCCCCCGAGGGGCCCCCGGGACGCGGGCCCCCGAGGGCCAGGGGAGCTGGGCGCCCCGTTGCACCCTCGGGGCTGGCTCAGCCTCGGGCCGGCAGGGGCCGGCGGGGGGCCAGGCCGGGGCGGCGCGGGCCGGCAGACGGGGCCCACCCGCCGCCCGGAGCTGGGGCGCGGTGACACGGCGCTCGGGCTGGCGGCAGCCGCGGGGCCGGCCGGGGCCAGGCTGCCGGATGTCGGCCGCGTGGCCGTGTCGCCTCGGAGCCGGCCGGAGCCCTGGTTGCAGTGCGCCGGTTGAACCATCTGTCGCTGCAATGCCTGGGCCTCGTTGGTCCGGGAGCGTCGGCCGGAGGCTGTGGGTCAATATCGTCTCACTGCAGGCTGTAGCCGCGCTCTGGCGATCCGTGTCCAGGCGGCCCTTGCCGGATCCACCCCGTCCCCGCGTCCCCCCGACGGTGGCGGCCCAGGGGGCCCCCCCGACGTGTGGCCCCCCAACCGCCCCACTCCCCCACGGAACCAGACCAGGCGGGGCCCCAGAGGAGCAGGAAAGCCCCGGGAAGGGTCGTCCAAGGGGAGCTCCGCGGGAATTCGAGGAAAGCCGGGGAACAGGGATCACATCAGCGTCGGCATGCACGGGAGCCTGCCGGCACAATGCGGCCTGCGGTAGAGACGTGTTCATAGCTCTGGCTCGTTCGGACGGGGTCGGGCCTGCTGCATCCGCAGCTGATGCTTGGGCACCTTCTAAACCGGGACGCGGATCTGGAAACCCCCGCTGGGGTTTGGGTTGTTGTGGATTTCGGTGTGGTTGATTGTGTTGGTGATGTTGTAAAAGCGGGACGAGAGAGCGGAAACAACAACCAGCGGTGGGGTGTGTGTGTGTGTGGGTGTGTGTTTGGTGTGGAATCGGCAGCGGTGGAAGGAAGACGAGAATCGCCAGCTCTGAAGTCTGAAAGGGTGGGGAAACTGAGAGGAGCTTTTCCTGCTTGGTTGAATGCGTCGTGTTTTGAATCTGTTCTTGTTTTGTTTGAGTGAGTTTCATTGAGGGAGTGTGCATTGGACCGTTTTCCTGTGGTCGTTGGCTTGCTCCTTCGGTTGCGGAATTCGGCTTTGCCCCGCGGGTGTTGTCATTCTGGACGGAGTCCTGCCCGCGGGCCGAACCGGCTCGGCTCCGAACCCTAGCCCCAAGGCGGATTCGTTATCCGAGTAGGGGGTTCCCAGCTCGCAGCAGGTGAACCGGGGCGGGCGGCAGGGGGGCTCATGGGCGAATGGAGCGCGAGGGGGGTTAGAGCCAGAAGTGGTGCTAAATGGGCGGATTGTCGGAGTATAGTATAGGGGGGTGAGGGGGGAAGAGAGAAAAGGAGAGTAGTAAAGGGAAGTGTATAGAGAAAAATGAGAGAGAAGAGAGAGGAAGAGAGAAGAAGAAGAGAGAGTAGGAAAGCAGAGAAAGAGGGAAGAGTTGGAAGAGAAGACCGAGAGAGAGAGGAAAGAGAGAGAGAGAGAGCTGGAAGTCAGGGAAGGTGTCAAAGCCCGCTCAAGATGGCCAGGCTTGGAGGGAATCACCCACATTCACTGAGAGGAACCATCCTGGAATTCCGCTTCTTGGATGTTCCAGTTGGGAAGCACAGTCCGGCCGGGGCGAACGACCGCTGGGCAGCGCAGACACTGTAAATAAAAAAAAAAGCCGGCAGGAGCGTCCGTTTCCGGCTTGGAGGCTGGGAGTGGCGGGCCCGCAAGTCGGGTGGTGGTCGAAGGATGACTAGTCGGGGAGGGATTACTAAAAAAAGGAGAAGAGCTTTGCGTTGGTTGGTTGTGTTGTGCGATGGTGTGTTGGGGGGTTTGGGGCTGTTCGGACTATTGGCGGGGGGGTCCGAGCCGGTGGGTGGGGCGGGGGGCGAGGTCGGGGGGTTGGGGGGAGGGCGGCTTTGGGGGTGGGAGCATCGTCTGCGCGCCGAGATTCGCCCCGCCTCCCCGGGCTCTGGGTGGGCCCCGCGGGGCCCAGGCCTCCGGAGGCGCGGGCCAGGGCCGGGGCCGGGAGGGGGCCTCGTTTGGGCGGGCAGAGTCCCCGGCCTTCGGCCCCCGACCCAAGCCCGGCGCGGGGCCCGGCTCCGGGCACGGCGCCGGACCCGGGCGGAGGCGGGGGAGGGAGGCTGGATTGGGGGGGGGGAGCGGCGGCGGCCCCCGGAACCCACGGCCGCGGCGGGCGGGCGGGCCGTTCACGGGACCTCCTTCCGCCGCGGCTCTGCGGCCGCGGGCACCGGCGCGGAGGCGGTGGCCGCAGGCCCGGCCGCCCCTCCGGGACCACGCCCCGGCGGGCCCCGGGGGCCGGGCCTCCGGCAGCCGCCCGCGCGCCCGGACTCGCGCTCGCCTCGGCCGCCCCCCCCCTGGGCCCCGGCGCCCGGCCCCGGGCGGGGCCGCGCCCCGGGAGCCGCCGGCCCGAACGCGTCCCCCCGCGTCTCGCGGCCCGCCTGGCCAGCTCCCTGCCAGGCCCCTGCTCGGGCCGGCGGGGGCGGCCCTCCCCTCCCGGTCCGAACCCCCCCCTTCCCGCGTTCCCGCGGAAGCCCCGCCCGACCATCCCGTGGGGGAGCCCTGCTCGGCCCTGATCCCGGGCTGCCTGGGCCCTCCCTGGGACCCTCGCCCGTCCACCCTTCCCCGACCCCCCCGGCAAACCCGCAGCGGGGCCCTCCTTCCGCTGGCCCCGCCCCTGGCCCCCCCGCGCCCTGCGCCCGCCCGGGCCCCTCCCCCCCCTCCCCCCCTCCCCCGGGCCCCCCCGCCTTCCCCGGCGCCTGTCCCCCCGGCCCCCCCGGCCCCCTTCCCCCCCCCCCCCCCCCCTCCCCCTCGCCCTTCGTCCCGCGGCCCCGCGCCGGCCTCCCAAGGGCGCCTGGGCGGCCCGGGCGCCACCCGGATCGGGGCGTCCGCGCCTCGGGCGGCGGGGGTGGGGCCCCCCGGGCGGCCCAGCTCCGGAGGGGCGGCCGGGGTGGCGGCCGCCGGCGCCGCGCACTCGGTCCGGGCCAGAGGCCGGATGGCGGGGGGGGCGCCCCCCCGGCCCCCACGGGCCGCCCGGGCCGGCAGGGCGGCCGAAGCTGGCGCCGCGGTCCCCGGGCCCCCGGTCCTCCGTCCAGGGCCCCTCGCAAGGGTCGCCTCGTGGAGCCTGGTCGACCAGAGCCGAAGCTAGGTCGTTGGGGGCGTGGCGGGGCGGCGCTCTGCGCCCCAGGGCCCTGCCCCGGAGGTCGCGCGGGGGGCGCTGGTCGCTGCGGGCCGTGCGGCGCGGCCGGAGGCGGGTGGCGAGCGGGGCTGGGGGTCCCTGGCTCCCCGGAGCCACCTGGGGCGGGCGACCCGGCGGGCGCCCTGGGGCCTGCGCGGGCCCCTGGCCCGGCTTGGCCGGCGGGCTGGGTGCCCCACACTGGGGTGGGCGGCCCCTCCTCGGGGCTCCCCGGGCGCGGGACCCCCGGCAGGCTTGGGGCTCGGGGTCCGCCGCGGCCCGACGTGTGGAGCAGGCCCGCGGGGCTCCCGGCGCGGCCCGGGGCCGGGAGCGGGCCCCGCGGAGCCGCGGGCGCAAGCCCGCCGGCCGGGCCGCGGCCAAGCCGGGGCGGGGGGGGAGCCGGCCCCAGCGGCCCGGCGCGGGCAGGGGGGGCCCCGTGGGAGCGGCCGGGCCGGCGCCGGGGGCGCCGGGGCGGGGCCGGGCGGGGCGGGCGGGCCGGGCCGGCGGGCCCGGGCGACCAAATGTGCCGCGGTCCGATCCGGCCGGCCGTCCTGGCGGCCGCCGGCGATCTCGAAAGGCTTGCCAGGTGCTGCGGGCCTTGTGGCCGTCTTTCACCTGGCCGGGCTCCGGCCGAGGGCCTGGGTCGTTGAGGCGGGGCTTCAAGCAGCTGGACTGACCAATGGGAACTTGCAGCTCCTGTTGGTGCCGGGTGGCCTGCTAAGGCCTGGGAGTCCTTGGATCCGGACATCCTCGCTAACTGCCCCGCAGGCTGGGGCCGGGAGTCCGGCGGAGGGCGCTGGCCGAGCCCCCTGGCGCCTTCGCACGCGCTGGCCAGCCACGCCCGCCTGGAAATCCCACCCCCCCACGGAGGCCCAGACCCCCGGGGGAGGCCCCCCCCAGAGGAGGAGCTTGGCCAGCCGGAAGGCGCCCCAGGCAAGCCCGGGGACCTCCCCCGGGAAACCAAAGACAAGCCAGGACCAATGAAGGGTTCGGAAAGGCCAGCTGGAGGCCTGCACGGGTCAGGGGCCCTGGCGGGGAATTTCTGGGGGCCCTCGGGGGGAATGGGCTGACTACAGCTCCAGGCCCGTCCTGGCCAGGGCCACTGGGGCTGACGGTGCCCAAATGCCGTGTGCCCTAATGCCGCTCGGACACGCGTTCCAAGAGCTTGGGTCAATTCTCGGACGGTGGTTTCGGGTGTTAAGGATCCGCTGTGGTTGGTAGTGTGGTGACTTTTGAAGGGGACAGAGAAGAACAACCAGAGAGGGAGGGTGTGGTAGTGTGTGTGGTGTGGTTGGTTGGTTAGAGAGGGGAGAGAGAGACCAGACAGGAGTGAAACAACAAAGAGTGGGAAGCTTTCGTAGATGTCGCTGTTTGAAATGACGTCGTCAGATTTTTGCTATTGTGTTCCTTGGAAGCTCATGTGTACTAGGACGCTCTTGCAACTGGTTCGCTTCCTGTGGTTCGGGATCTGTTTTGTTGTGTAGTGGATCTTGTTCGGGTGTGTGGTGGCTTCTGCCCCGGCTGCGCTCGGCTCGGCCTCGCGGCCTCGGTAGCCGATCCGGCTTGCATCCGATTAGGATTTTAGACAGGCGCTGGGGGGTTGAGGGTCGGTGCCAGCGGGTCGCCAAGGGAGTAGAGAGCCCAGGGGGTTTCCAATGGAAGCAGGTGGGATTCGCAGGAAGGTGGGCTGTTGGGCGGAGAGGGGAGGGGAGGAGGGGAGAGAGAAAAAGGGAGGGATAAGGGAGAGGAGAAAGAATTTTAGAGAAAGAGGGAAGGAAAGAGAGAAAAGAGAGAAGAGAGAGGAAGAGAGAGAGAGAAGACGAGATGGAGGGAGATAGGAAGAGAAGAGAAGAGAGAGAGAGAGAGGGAGGAAGAGAGGAGAGAGAGGGGATGTTTGGAGACCACCACAAGAGTTGGCCAAGAGCTTTGGAAAGGGAAATCCCCCCAGTCGCTTCTTGGGGAACCATCCATCAGAATCAACCCTTGCCTCTGGAAGTTTCCCTTTGGACAGGCCAGCCGAGCCCGGGCGAGACCCGCGGGCACGACCTCTTCAATAAAGAAAAAATCAGCCTGGCATGGTACGCATGCTGTGACCGGCTTCTTGGAAGGCTGGGCGGAAGGATCCGGGCGCGTGGTGGGGGCGGCGGCATCGCTAGGTGGCGAGAAAAGGAAAAAATTGGCGAGAGCTTTCGATTGGTTTCGTGGTGGGTGTGTTGGGTGTGTTTGGGTGGATCATGTGTAAGGTGGGGGGGTTTCCGGAAGCCTAGGTGGGAGCTAGTGGGGGCGGGGGGGGGGCGGTCGGGGCTTGGTTTGGGCGGGAATGGGGAGTGTTTGGGGGGTTTGGGGGGACTGGCTTGCCGCGCCCGAGATGGCGGCCTCCGTCCTCCCGCGGCACGTGGCTGCCCCCGCGGGGCCCAAGGCCTTCCGGAGTGCGCGGGGCCGGGCTGCCGGGGCCTGGAGGGGCGGCTGTGCGGCCGGGTTCCCGCCTCCGTCCCCGCCCGCTGCCCGACCGCGGGACCGGCCGGGACCGGCGCCGGGACCGGGCCGGGCACGAGGGGGCTGGGCAGGGCGGAGGGCGGAGGGGGGCCGCCGGGAGCAGGCCCCGGACCCGCCGGCGGCGCCGGGCCCCCGTCCGGGCTCCTTCCGCCCGGCTCGGGCCGGCGCCCGGGACGCGGGCGGGGCCCGGGGCCCGCCGCCCCCGCGGCCCGCGCCCCTGGGCCCCCGGGGGGCGGGGCCCCGGCGCCGCCCGCGCGCCCGCCGCCCGCGCCCCGGCCCGCCCCGCCCCCTGGGCCCGGCCCGGCCCCGCCCGGGGCCCGTGCTCCCGCGGAGGCCGCGCCCGCCCGGCGGGGCCCCGCCGGTCCCGCCCGCCTTGGCCCCGCCCCCTGCCCCAGCGCCCGGCGTCGGGGCCCGGGGCCCACGTCCCCCGCCCCTTCCCGTCGCGGAGCCCTCCCGCTCCCGGGGAGGCCCCCTCCCGCCCTCCGGGGGGCCCCTGCTGGCCCTGCCGTGCCCCGGGGCCTGGGCCCTTTCCCTGCTGGACCCCCCCCCGCCCTTCCCCGGGAAAACCCTCGACCTCCTCCCCGGCGGAGGCCCCGCTCCCCTGGGTCCCCCCGGCCCCTGGGGCCCCCCAGGGCCGCTCGCCTCGCCCCCCCTGCCCTCCCCCCCTCCTTCCCGGGCCGCGGTGCCCGCCTCGTTCCGCGCCGGCCTCCCCCCCCGCCCGCCCCCCCCGCCTCCCCTCGCCCCCCCTCCCCTCACCCCCCCCCTCCCTCCCCCCCGGGGCCTCCCGTCCCAGGGCCGGGCGGACTCCCGGCACCCGGGCGCGTTTCCCCTCCACGGGCCCCTGGGCTGGGCCGCGCGTGCGGTCCGGGCGGGGTGACGCCGGAGGGCGCCTGGTCGGCACCCGGGCGCCCCGGCCGGAGGGGGGGGGGCCACGGGTCCGGCAGGGGGGGGGCCCGGGCCGCCCGACGCTCCCTGAGGGGCGGCCAGGGCTCGGCCTCCGGGCCCCGCCGTCTCCTCGTCGGGGCCGAGGCCGTCGGGCGTGGGGGCCTGCCGCACGGGCCGCCGTGGTCTGCAGCAGCGGGGCCTGAGTGGCGCGGCGGCGGCCCGCCGGCCCCGCCGCTCGCCCCCGGAGTCTGCGAGGCTCGCGGCTGGGTCGGGGCGGACCGAGGCGGCGCGGGGGCGGGGCTGGGGGGCTGGGGGCTGCCGGCGGGCCGCCGGGCTGCCCCGGGGGGAGGGCGCAGGGCGCCCGGGCGGCGGGGCCCCGGGCCCGGCGGGCTGGCCGGCCGGCTGCGCCCCCCTGCGGGCGGGGCGTTCCGGCTGCCCGGAGCCGGGCGAGGCCCCGGGGCTGCCTGGGGGCTGCCGCGGGCCCCGCCCCAGCTGGCCTGGGGAGGTCCAGGCCCCCGCGGGCCCGGCCGGGGCCCCCGGGCGCCGCCGCGGGGGCGGCGCGGCCTGGCCGGGGCAGGGCCGGCCGGGCGGCCGGGGGCGCGGGGCCCACGCCGGGGCGGCCGCGGGCCGACGCTCCGGGCTGGCCGGCGCCGCGGGCCGGGGGGCCGGCGGCGGGCGGCGGGCCGGGCGGGGGCCGGCCGCGTCGCCGGACCGGCTCGGAGCCCGGTCGGGCAGCCGGCGCTGGCGGGCGCTGAACACTGGCCCATGCGCAGGCCCTTTGGCGTGTCTGTAGTGCCGGGGTCCCGGGGCCTGGGGGCCCTGGGGTCCTGAGCGGGTCGGCTCGGTGGAGAGCTCGCAAGCCTGGCGCTCGGCGGAGCCCGTGGCCGCCGGCCTCTCGCTCACGGGGCCGATCAGCCCTCGCCGCTCCCGGACGTTGCGCCCGGGGAGGCGGGGCCGCCGGGCAGCCTTGTGGACGCCCCAAGCCCCCGCCCGGGCTACCCAGACGCCTGGACCCCCTGGGGGCGCCCCAGGAGTGCTGGAGCCCGCAGGGGCCAGGAGCCCTGGGATGGACTTCGGAGAAACCCGGAAACAGCCAGCGGGGCCCTCAAGGATGAGCCACCGGCGGCCGCAGGAGTAACCTGCGCGGAATCCGGACAGCCTGGGGTCAGCGGATATTCAGGACGTTCGGAGGCCGGATCCAACGGCCTAGCTGGGTGACACCGGGGAGGGTGTTCAAGCCTCTGGGCTGGGTTGGAACTGGGTGTTCAGTGTGTGGATGGAATATGGGATGGTGGTAATGGAATTTGAAAGGGGACGAAGCTGGGAAACACATTCGGTGGGGTTGGTGTGTTTTGTGTTGTGTTGGTTGTGAGAGGAAGCGTTGTAACGGGGGGTTGGAACCCAAAAGGTGTGGGGTTTGTGGAGGTGTTTCAGATGAGTGTCATGCCGAGTGTCTGTCCGGGATCTGGTACGCCGAGCCAATCCCTGAGTTCGGTGATTGTTGTTTTTGGTGTTTTTTGTTGTTGTTGAGCTCTTGCTGGTTTTGTGCCGGGCCGGACCGCCTCGCTCGGTCCTTGCGCTGGTGGGTTCCGGCTGGTCCGGGGTTGTTGTGTGGAGTTCTGCAGGGGGGTGGGGCCGGGTCCCCTGACGCAGGATTAAGCGAGAGGTTTCCAACAGGGTTGAGAGAGAAGGGGGAGGGGTGGGAGAGGGGGGGGAGAGGGAGAGGAGGAGAGGAGGATGAGAAGACAAAGGTAGATAGAAGGGAATTTCCAAAAGAGTTTATAAGAGACAGGAGTAAGGAAAGAGAGTGAGAGAGAAGGGAGAAAGGGGAGGCATGAGAGGGAGAACGAAGAAGAAGAAGGGAGGAGGAAGAGAGAGTGGAGAAGAGAGAGAGGAGGGAAGCAGGGTTTTGAGAAAAGAGGATTGGAGAAACCGACTTGAAGCCCCAGGCCGACTCAGGTTCCTGGAAAAGCGGCGAGTGTGCCGTCTGAAATACTCGAGGAGATCTGCGGTGGCTAGGGTGGCGGGGGGCGTGGGAAGGGAGCGAGGGGGGGTGGCGGGCTAGAGGGAGGAGCTCGTGGATTGCGGGTGGTGGTTGGTGGGGTCTGGCCAGGTTTGTGGGGGGGTTTCGGAGCGGTGGGCGGGGGGCTTCGGGGTCGGGGCGTTGGCGGGAGGGCTGGTTTGGGGCCGGCCGCGGGGCCTGGGGTGGCCCGAGCCGCGCCTGGGCGGCGGGGAGGCGCTGGCCTCGGGAGCGGGGGCCGGCGGCCGGTTCCGGGCCGCCTTCGTCGGGCGGCGGCCCGCCTCTGGGCCGGGCCGGGCCGGCCGCCCGGGACCCGGGCCCGGCCGGGCCGGGCCGGGCGGCGGGACGGCCGGGCGGCCGGGCGGCCGCGGACCGCCGGCCGGCGGGCGCGGCCGGGCCCCCGGCCCGGGCCGGCGCGCCCGGGCTGGGCGGCGGCCCGGGGGGGGCGGCCCCGGGCCCGGGCCCCGGGCCCGCGCCCGGCCGGGCCCCGGGCCGGGGCCCCGGCCCGGCCGCGGCCCGGGCGGCCCACCCGCCCCCCCCGCGCCCGCCGCCGGCCCCGCCGGGGCCCCGGGCCCGCCCGGGGCCCCGGGCCGCCCCCGCGGGCCCGCCCCGCCCGCTCGGCCGGCCCGGGCCCGCCCCCGCTCGGGGCCGGCCGCGCCGGCCCCCCGCCGGGCCCGTCCCCGGCTCCCCGCGGCAGCCCCGCTGGCCCCCGTGCCCGGGGGGGGCCCCTCCGCCCGGCCCCCGGGCCGGCCCTCCCGCGCGCCCCCCCCCCCTCCCGGGACCCCTCCTCGCGCCCTCCCCGGGCCCCCCTCCCCGGACCCCCGCCCCCCCCCGCCGCCTGGCCCTGGGATCCCCCCCTGCGGCTGCCGTCCCCCGCCCCCCCCGCCCTGGGGTTCCCGCCGCCGCCGGTCCCCCCCCCCGGCCCCTCCCCCCCCGCCGCCCCCCCGCCCCCCCCGGCGCCCCCCGCCCCCCCGGCCCCTGGGCCCCGCCCGGGCGCCTTCGCCCCGCCGGGCGCCGGGGGTCCCCCGGGCCGGGCCGGGTCCGGAGCCGGCGCGGGCGCCGCGGCGGCCACGCGGTCGGGCCCGGGGCGCCGGGCGGGTGGGGCGGGGGGCCCCGCGGCGCCCCGCGCTCATCGCCGCGCGGGCGCCGGGCGCGGGTCGCCCGCCGGGCCGGGCCGGAGCCGGCGAGGGCCCGCGCCCTGGGGGGCCCGAGCGCCGGCAGGGCCCGGGCCGCGCGGGGGGCGGGGCTGCGGCCGCCTCGCCCCCCGGGGGGCGTCTCCGAGTCGCCCGGTGGGGCCGGTCGGGGCGCGGAGCGCCGGGGCTCGCGGTGGGACAGGAGGGGGGGGGCCCCCCCGGGGCCCCCGGCCCAGACGCTCCCTGTGAGTGGGCGGCCAGGGCGTGGCTGCCCGCCTCGCCGAGCGCCCCGACCGTCGGTCATCCTCGGTGCCTCCGAGGGCCAGAGGCCAGGATGGCGGCGTTGAGGAGGTCCCCCCCCCGCTCCTCCTACAGGGGCCGCCCCGGTGAGCTCTGCAGCAAGTCGAGCAGAGCCTGAAAGTCTTGGTCGCTGAGCGGCGGTTCAGGCGCCTCGCGCTCCTCCTGCCCTTCCTCCTCGCCCTCCAGGGAGTCCCTCTGCAGAAAGGCTTCTGCCTTCTGCTGGAAGTCTGGGGTCGACAGCAGATCGTCCAGAAGGCTGATGGTCGTTGCGGGAGGCTGGGGAGGCTGGGGAGGCTGGAGCGGCTGCTGGGCGGCCCCAGTCGGCCCCTGCCCCGGGGGAGGAGGAGACGCAGGGCGCGCGGGCTGCTGAGGCGTCCCTGCTCCGGGCTCCCGTGGGACGGCGGCGGCCTGGAGCCCGGCTTTGCAGCCCCACCACTGCAGGGCTTGGGGCGTTTCCTGGCTCGCCGGAGCCCCCCCCGGTGGCTGAGGACCCCGGCTGGGGCTGCCCCTGGGAGGACTCGCCGGCGAGGCCCCCCTGCCCAAGGTCTTGGTCCTGTGGGAGGTGTCCTTGGCACGCAGGCCACCATGACGTGTGGGGATGGGCGAGCGCCCCTCCTCCAGGGGCTCCTCCCGTGGACGCGGGACCCCCGAGGGCCAGGGGAGCTTGGGCGTTCTCCCCGCTCTGCACAGCCTGCGTGGGCTGGAGCATCAAGACCCTCGGTGCCTGAGCCAGGGGGCCGGCGGGGGGAGCCCAAGGCCCGCAGGGCAGGCGCGGCGCCGGCAGACCGGGGCCCCACGCCCAGCCGCCACCGAAGACGCTGGAGGCAGGGGGGGAGGATGGCACCCGCTCGGAGCAGCCTGGCTCGGGCTTGGCGCCGGGGGGGGGCCGGGGCCGGGGCCCGGGGCCCGGGGGGAGAAGGCGTCGCGGGCCCACCGCGGCTCGGGTCCGGATGTCTGGCCCGTCGGTTCTGAAACCAAATGTGAATCCTGGGCTCCGGAATGCCCGTGTGCCTGGCCAGCTCCTCCCGGGGGCCCCGGGGGCCCCAAAGGGGCCCCCCCGGGGGGGGGAAAAGGGGGGGGAAAAATTTTTTTTCCCCCCCAAAATTTTGGGGCCGGGTTTTTTGGTCTGGGAAACCTGCTGAGGGCCGGGGTCCCCCTTTCCGGGAAAAACCCCTCCGGCCGGGGGGGGGGGCGTTCCCGGGGGCCCAGGGGGGAAGGGCCCCGGGGGTGGGGCCTGTTTGGAAGTTCCCGGGCTCCTGGAAAAATTCCTAAAACCCCCCAAATCTGGTTTTCCCCCTCGACCCCCCGGGGCAAGGGGGCCCCCAAAACCCGGGCCAGTCTTTCCCCCCGGCGGAAAAGCCAAAAAAAAAGGCCCACCCCCCTGCTTTCAAAAAGCCATCCCTTTGGGGGGGAGGGGGCCCCCTTTGGGGGTTTTTGGGGGGGGGGCCCTCAAAAATCCAAGGTCTCCTCCCGGTTCCGTCCAAAACGGGCCCCGGCGGGGGGAAAAGGGACCCCTTGGTGTGAAAGGCCCCCTTTGGGAAAGGGGTTTTTCCAAAATTCCCCCGGGAAAGGGGGTTTTCCCGGCGGGGGTTTTCCCGCCAAAGGCCCGCTGCGGGGGCCAGGTTTCCCCCTTCTGCCCCCGGGGAAAACCGGGGCCCCCGGGCCAAAAAACCAAAAAACGGGCCAAAAAAGGGGGTCCCCCCTGGGGGGGTTTTGGAAAACCCCCCTCCCCCAAAACCCCAAACCCCCACCCCGGTTTTTTTGGGAAACGTATTAAAAGGAAAAACCCCCGAGGTTTTTTGGGGGGGGGGGGAAGGGGGGGGCCACCCCCCGGGGGAGGGAAGGCAGAGTGTGTTTGGGGACCCCCCACCCCGAAGGGGCCCGGGCGGCCCCACGCCCGGGGAATTTTACCCTCCCGGGGGAACCGGGGGAAAGCCACAAAGGAAACCAATTAGGGGGCCCCTAGGGGGCCTCCAATCAAAAAAGTATTTCAAAAAGGGGGGCCAGGGCCTTGGGGGCCCCGGGTTTCGGGGGGGACAAGGGGGAAAGAGGCCCTTTGGGTTGGGTTTTTTGGGGGGTTTTTTTATTTTTTTTTGGGAGGAAAGAGGGGGCGGGGGGAAAAGGGAAGAGTGAAAGGTTAATAGGTTCCAGGGGGGGGGGGGAAAGGGGGAAAATGGGGATGGGGAAAAAGGGGGGGGGTTTTTTAAACCCCCCAACAAATTGGCCGGTTTTAAAGGGCCCCTCCAGCCTTTTTCTTTGAGGGAACCCCTTCCGGGCCCAAAATCATGCCTCGGGGAACCCTTTGGGAAAGGTTTCATGGCCCCGGGGTTTGGCCCCGGGGGGGGTCTCTTAAAAAAAAAAAAATTCCCCCGGGGGGCGATCCCTGGATTGGTTCTTGGGGTTGGGGGGAAATCCCAGAAAAAGGGGGCCGGGGGGGGAAGGGGCAGAGAGCCTGGGAAAAACCAACAAAAAAAAAAAAAACCCCCAATTTGGCTTTGTGTTTTTGGTGTGTGTGTGTGTTTTGTGTGTGTGTGTGTGTGTTTTGTGTGTGTGTGTGTGTGTGTGTGTTTTGGGGGAGAGAGAGAGAGAAGAGACAGAGACAGAGACAGACAGGGGGAGTGGCTTGGAAAGCCACACCCAAAAAGAGTGGGCGGAGAGCTTTGGAGTGGGAAATCCCCCTCCAGTCAGCTTTCATTGAAATGAACGATCCGTCAGAATCTTCGCCTCATGCTCTCTCGAATGTTTCCTTTGGGAAAGGTCGTCAGTGTCAAAACTGAACGAGGACGACTTTTTCCTCTAATGCTTGGTTTCGTGTGGTGTGTTTTTTTTCGGGAATCTGTGTTTTTTGTTGTTGTTGTTGAGTTGGAGTCTCACTCAGTTGCCCAGGCTGGAGTGCAGTGGCCATTTCCCGGGCCACCGCAGCCTCGCCTGCTGGGCCCCGGTGATCCTATCGCCTCAGCCTTCCGAGTAGCCGGAATTACCGGCTTGTGCTACCACGCCCGGCTGATTTTTTGATTTATTGTAGAGATGAGGTCTCGCTGCCCAGGCGGGTCTCGAACCGAGGGCTCAGGCAGTCCACACACCTCAGCCTCCCAAAGGCGCGAGATTACAGGATGAGCCACCGAGGGGAGGGGGGTTTTCCCCCAGACTCAAGGAAGCCTAGGTGGCAGCACCAGTGGGGGCGGGGGCGGGGGGGGGGGGGCTTGCTTTGGGCGGAAAATGGGGAGTGGGTTGAGGGAGGTGTTGAAAAGATGAGCACACTAAATGGGGAGGTTTTTAAAATTGGGACAGTGTATTTTTACCGTAAAAAATAATAACTAGTTACTTAAGAGGCAGAGAGAGTGACAAAAAGAGAGAAAAGAGAAGAGAGAGAGAGAGAGAGAGAGAGAGAAAAGGGGAAAAGGGAGAGGAGAAGAGAGAGAAGAGAGAGAGGGGGGGATGTTTGGAAAGCCACACCACAAGAGTTGGCCAAGAGCTTTGGAAAGGGAAATCACCCCCCAGTCAGCTTTCATTGAGAGGAAACCCTCCATAGAATCAACACCTCATGCTCTCTGGAATGTTTCCCTTTGGGACAGGACATCAGTGCCTGAGCCCGCGGGTTCGAGACCCGCTGGGCAGCGAGACCTCATCTCTACAATAAATGAAAAAATCAGCCTGGCATGGTAGCGCATGCCTGTGATTCCCGGGTTCTTGGAAGGCTGAGGCGGAAGGATCGCCGGAGCCCAGCAAGTCAGGGCTGCGGTGGCCGGAAGCGGCATCCGCACTGCAGTCTGGCGACAAATGAGACTGTAACTGAAAAAAAAAAAAAACTGGACGAAGAAGACTTTTCCCTCACAGTCTTGGTTTCGTCTGTGTGTATGTTCGTGTGTGTGGGTGTGTTTGTGTGTGTCTGTTTCTGGAATCATGTGATCTTAAGGTCGGGGGGGGGGTTTTCCCGGGAAACCTAGGTGGGAGCACCCGTGGGGGCGGGGGGAGGGGCGGTCGGGGGCTTGGTTTGGGCGGAGAATGGGGGGTGCTTTGAGGGAGGTTTGGGAAGGGACTGGCTCTGCCGCGCCCTGAGATTCGGCGGCCTCCGTCCTCCCGCTGGGGGCATCTGTGGCTGCGGCCCCCGCAGGGCGCCCAAGGCCTTCCTGGAGTGCGCGGGGCCAGGCGCTGCCCGGGTTTTCCGTGAGAGGGGCGCCCATTCGTTCTGAGGCGGCCGGAGAGTTCTCTCCCGGCCTTTCCGCTCGCCCGCCTCACCCATTAGCCCAGACCTGCGTGGGACCCCGGGCTCCGGGGGCACCTGGCGCCGGAGACCACGAGGACCGGGGGAACGGGGGGGATGGGCAGGGAGCTGGACTTGGGCAGGAGGGGGAGCTGGACGAGGAGAAAAGCCCCCCGGAACCCAGCGGGCGGCGGCGGCGCGGGCACGGCTGCCGTTTCACGGGACCTCCTTTCACGTCCGCGGCTTCTGAGGCCCGGGGGGCACCGGGACGATCTGGGATGGCGGGTGGCCGGAGAGGCCCTGGCCTGCCCCTCCGGGACACCCAGACAGCCCCTGGGCCGGGGCCCCCTGGGGGCGGGGCCTCCCGGCAGCCGGGCCCCCGCGCCCGCCGACTCGCGCATGCGCACTCGGCCGCGCCCCCCCCCCCTGGGCGCCCAGGCCCCCGGCCCCCCGGGGGCCTCGGGAGCCTCAGGCGTCTCCCAGCGGAGGCCGGTCAGGCCCGCCCGGCGGGGATGCTGACACGCCGCGCTCGGATCTCGCGGCTCCGACCTTGGCTCCCACGCTCCCCTCTCGCCCTCAGCGTCCTCGGCTGTGTCGTGGGGCGAGGGGGGCGGCCCACGTCACCCCGCCCCCCGGGGTTTCCCAAAAAGTCCGCTCAGCCCTTCCCGCGTTCCCGGCGGAGGCCCCGCTCCCCGCACCGAATGCTCACGATGGGGGAAGATGCCCCCGCTCGGGGCCCCGCTCCGGGGGTGCCCGGGGTCTCTGTGGGCCCTTTCCCTGTCTGGAAGCCCACCCCTCCGTCCCTCTGTGCCCCGGGAAAACCCTCGGCGAAAAAAGACTCCTCCCCAGGCTGGACGGGAGCCTCTGCCTTCCGTCCTGGAGTGATGCCCCCGGCTAGACCCTTGGGGTCCCCGCCATGGGGCGCGCTCGGACCTCGGATCCCAACCCCTTCGCCCTCCTCCCCGCCCTGCCTTGCCCGGGAGAAACCGCGGTGGCCTGCCTTCCGTTCCTGCGCGGCTCTCCCCGCCCCGGCCCCGCCCCGCCCCGCCTTCCCCTCCGCCTCCCCCCCACTCCCCTCACAGCCTCCTCCCTCTCCCTCTCCTCTCCCCTCCGGGCCCTCCCCCCACGCCTCCCCCCAGGGTCGCCTTGGGATCGTCCCAGAGCACCAGGGATCGGAGCGGACAGTTTTCCCCTCCCAACCCGGGCTCTCCTGGGCTTGGGGGCTTTCTGGTGCGCGTCGGCTGGTCCCCGCGGCCGGGGAGGTGACGATCTCAGAGAGGAGGCGGCGCGTGTGTCGGACACGCCGGCGCTGCCTCCAAACTCTCGGAGTTCGGGAGTCGTCCGGCAGGCCGCGGTGCCAGGACAGGAGGGAGGGGGCCCCCCACGGGACCCGGCCCAGACGCTCCCTGTGAGTGGGCGGCCAGGGCGTGGCTGCCCGCCTCGCCGAGCGCCCCGACCGTCGGTCATCCTCGGTGCCTCCGAGGGCCAGAGGCCAGGATGGCGGCGTTGAGGAGGTCGCCCCCTCGCTCCTCCTACAGGGGCCGCCCCGGTGAGCTCTGCAGCAAGTCGAGCAGAGCCTGAAAGTCTTGGTCGCTGAGCGGCGGTTCAGGCGCCTCGCGCTCCTCCTGCCCTTCCTCCTCGCCCTCCAGGGAGTCCCTCTGCAGAAAGGCTTCTGCCTTCTGCTGGAAGTCTGGGGTCGACAGCAGATCGTCCAGAAGGCTGATGGTCGTTGCGGGAGGCTGGGGAGGCTGGGGAGGCTGGAGCGGCTGCTGGGCGGCCCCAGTCGGCTCCTGCCCCAGGGGAGGAGGAGACGCAGGGCGGCGGGCTGCTGAGGCGTCCCTGCTCCGGGCTCCCGTGGGACGGCGGCGGCCTGGAGCCCGGCGTTGCAGCCCCACCACTGCAGGGCTTGGGGCGTTTCCTGGCTCGCCGGAGCCCACCCGGTGGCTGAGGACGACCCGGCTGGGGCTGCCCCTGGGAGGACTCGCCGGCGAGGCCCCCTGCCAAGGTCTTGGTCCTGTGGGAGGTGTCCTTGGCACGCAGGCCACCATGACGTGTGGGGATGGGCGAGCGCTCCTCCTCCAGGGCTCCTCCCGTGGACGCGGGACCCGAGGGCCAGGGAGCTTGGGCGTTCTCCCCCTCTGCACAGCCTGCGTGGGCTGGAGCATCAAGACCCTCGGTGCCTGAGCCACGGGGCCGGCAGGGGGAGCCCAAGGCCCGCAGGGCAGGCGCGGCGCCGGCAGACGGGGCCCCACGCCCAGCCGCCACCGAAGACGCTGGAGGCAGCGGGAGGATGGCACCCGCTCGGAGCAGCCTGGCTGGCTTGGCGCGGGGGGGCCGGGGCCGGGGCGGGGCGGAAGGCGTCGCGGGCCCACCGCGGCTCGGGTCCGGATGTCTGCCCGTCGTTCTGAAACCAAATGTGAATCCTGGGCTCCGGAATGCCCGTGTGCCTGGCCAGCTCCTCCCTGGCGGCCTGCCGGAAAGCGATTCTTCTCAAAGGCTTGGACCAGGATGCTGGTCTGGGACCTGCTGAGGCCGTGCTTTCGGAACCCTCCGGCCGGAGGCGTTCCCGGGGCCGAGGTCGAGGCCCTTGTGGGTTCTGCTTGAAGTGGCGCTCTGGCATTCTGAAACCAAATCTGGATCCTCGACTCCGCAATGCCCAACTCTTGGGCCGTCTTTCTCTGGTCTGGATGCCAGGGTAAGGCATCTGCTCAAAGCATGCCTGGAGAGTGCCCCTTTGCTCGGGCTCAAAATCAGTCTCCTCCGTCGTCCAGACTGGCGGCGTGGGAGGGAGCTGTGTGAGGCCTGGGGGTCCATGGGGAAGGTGCCCGCGGGTCCGCAGGCGCTGCTGGCCAGCCCTCCTGCACAGGACTGCCTGGCACCACAGCCACACTCCCGCCCTGCGCTGAAATACCTCCCCACCCACCCCACGGTCGTGACGTATTCAGGACCCCAGAGGTGGGGGCAGGGCCACGCCCCAGAGGGAGCAGAGTGTGTTTGGACCCCCCCCGCGAAGGAGGCCCGCAGGCACACGCCCTGGGAACTCTTCCTCCCAGACAGGAAAGCCACAAGGATCCCCAACTGGCCTAGGGGGCCTCCACAGGCAAAGAGATATTTCAGGAAAATGACCAGCCTTGGGAAGGGCCCTGCCTGCTGCGGTGTGCACAGGTGGAGAGCTCCTTGTGGGCTGGGGGATACTGTTCTGGGCGGAAGAGCTGCGGGGTGAAATGCAGACGTGAAGCTTCATCACGGTCTCCAGTGGCCGGGTTCGCGGTGCGAGCCACACTGGCGGATGCCCGCAAATGCCGTGCAGCCCTACAAATGCCGTGCTAGCCCTACACATGCCGCCTCATCGAGGACTGGTGGCTTTCCAAAATCATGCCTCTGGGATGCGAGCATTCATTGAACGTGGGTGGTTTCCAGGGCTGTCTGCTTGAAAATGGCAATTCACAGCGATGCATGGATTGGATCATGTGTTGGGTCGAACAGCTTTCAGTAAGGAAGGCCGGGACGCAGAGGCCTGGGAAACACACAACCCCCAACTGCTCGTGTGTGGTGTGTGGCCTGGGTGTGTGTGTGTGTTGTGTGTGTGTGTGTGTGTGTTGACAGAGAGAGAGAGAGAGCGAGACAGAGACAGAGACAGACCAGGGAGTGGCTGGAAAGCCACACCCAAAAAGAGTGGGCGGAGAGCTTTGGAGTGGGAAATCCCCCTCCAGTCAGCTTTCATTGAAATGAACGATCCGTCAGAATCTTCGCCATGCTCTCTCGAATGTTTCCTTTGGGAAAGGTCGTCAGTGTCAAAACTGAACGAGGACGACTTTTTCCTCTATGCTTGGTTTCGTGTGGTGTGTGTGTTTCGGGAATCTGTGTTTTTTGTTGTTGTGTTGAGTTGAGTCTCACTCAGTTGCCCAGGTGGAGTGCAGTGGCCACTTCCGGCCACCGCAGCCTCGCCTGCTGGCTCCGGTGATCTATGCCTCAGCCTTCCGAGTAGCCGGAATTACCGGCTTGTGCTACCACGCCCGGCTGATTTTTTGATTTATTGTAGAGATGAGGTCTCGCTGCCCGGCGGTCTCGAACCGAGGGCTCAGGCAGTCCACACACCTCAGCCTCCCAAAGGCGCGAGATTACAGGATGAGCCACGAGGTAGGGGGTTTCCTCCAGATCAAGGAAGCCTAGGTGGCAGCACGTGGGGGCGGGGGCGGGGGGGGGGCTTGTTTGGGCGGAAAATGGGGAGTGGTTGAGGGAGGTGTTGAAATGATGAGCACACTAATGGTAGAGTTATAAATTGGGACAGTGTATTTTTACCGAAAAATAATAACTAGTTACTTAAGAGACAGAGAGAGTGACAGAGAGAGAGAGACGAGAGAGAGAGAGAGAGAGAGAGAGTAGGAAGGTGAGATGATGAGGAGAAGAGAGAGAGAGAGAGGAGAGAGTGTGAGAGGGGAAGGTGTTTGGAAAGCCACACCACAAGAGTTGGCCAAGAGCTTTGGAAAGGGAAATCACCCCCCAGTCAGCTTTCATTGAGAGGAACCATCCATCAGAATCAACACCTCATGCTCTCTGGAATGTTTCCCTTTGGGACAGGACATCAGTGCCTGAGCCCGCGGGTTCGAGACCCGCCTGGGCAGCGAGACCTCATCTGTACAATAAATGAAAAAATCAGCCTGGCATGGTAGCGCATGCCTGTGATTCCGGCTTCTTGGAAGGCTGAGGCGGAAGGATCGCCGGAGCCCAGCAAGTCAGGCTGCGGTGGCCGGAAGCGGCATCCGCACTGCAGTCTGGCGACAGAGTGAGACTGTAACTGAAAAAAAAAAAACTGGACGAAGAAGACTTTCCCTCACAGTCTTGGTTTCGTCTGTGTGTATGTTCGTGTGTGTGGTGTGTTTGTGTGTGTCTGTTTCTGGAATCATGTGATCTTAAGGTCGGGGGGGGTTTCCGGAAGCCTAGGTGGGAGCATCAGTGGGGCGGGGGGAGGGGCGGTCGGGGGCTTGGTTTGGGCGGAGAATGGGGAGTGCTTTGAGGGAGTTTGGGAAGGGACTGGCTCTGCCGCGCCCTGAGATTCGGCGGCTCCGTCCTCCCGCTGGGGTCATCTGTGGCTGCGGCCCCCGCAGGGCGCCCAAGGCCTTCTGGAGTGCGCGGGGCCAGGCGCTGCCGGTGTCCGTGAGAGGGGCGCCCATTCGTTCTGAGGCGCCGGAGAGTTCTCTCCGCCTTTCCGCTCGCCCGCCTCACCATTAGCCCAGACCTGCGTGGGACCCGGTCTCCGGGACACCTGGCGCCGGAGACCACGAGGACCGGGGCAACGGCGGGGGATGGGCAGGGATCTGGACTTGGGCAGGAGGGGGAGCTGGACGAGGAGAAGAGCCACCGGAACCCAGCGGGCGGCGGCGGCGCGGCACGGCTGCCGTTTCACGGGACCTCCTTTCACGTCCGCGGCTTCTGAGGCCGGCGGGCACCGGGACGATCTGGGATGGCGGGTGGCCGGAGAGGCCCTGGCCTGCCCTCCGCGGACACCCAGACAGCCCTGGGCCGGGCCCCGTGGGGGCGGGGCCTCCCGGCAGCCGCCCGCGCGCCCGCCGACTCGCGCATGCGCACTCGGCCGCGCCCCCGCCCCCTGGGCGCCAGGCCCCGGCCCCGGAGCCTCGGGAGCCTCAGTCGTCTCCCAGCGGAGGCCGGTCGGCCCGCCCGGCGGGGATGCTGACACGCCGCGCTCGGATCTCGCGGCTCCGACCTTGGCTCCCACGCTCCCCTCTCGCCTCAGCGTCCTCGGCTGTGTCGTGGGGCGAGCGGGGCGGCCCACGTCACCCCGCCCCCGGGTTCCAAAACGTCCGCTCAGCCCTTCCCGCGTTCCCGGCGGAGGCCCCGCTCCCCGCACCGAATGCTCACGATGGGGAAGATGCCCCTGCTCGGGCCCTGCTCCGGGGCTGCCCGGGGTCTCTGTGGGCCCTTTCCCTGTCTGGAAGCCCACCCCTCCGTCCCTCTGTGCCCCGGGAAAACCCTCGGCGAAGAAGACTCCTCCCCAGGCTGGACGGGAGCCTCTGCCTTCCGTCCTGGAGTGATGCCCCCGGCTAGACCCTTGGGGTCCCCGCCATGGGGCGCGCTCGGACCTCGGATCCCAACCCCTTCGCCCTACTCCCCGCCCTGCCTTGCCCGGGAGACCGCGGTGGCCTGCCTTCCGTTCCTGCGCGGCTCTCCCCGCCCGGCCCCGCCCCGCCCCGCCTTCCCCTCCGCCTCCCGCCCACTCCCCTCACAGCCTCCTCCCTCTCCCTCTCCTCTCCCCTCCGGCCCCCCCCCACGCCTCCCCCCAGGGCGCCTTGGGATCGTCCCAGAGCACCAGGGATCGGAGCGGACAGTTTTCCCTCCCAACCCGGGCTCTCCTGGGCTTGGGGCTTTCTGGTGCGCGTCGGCTGGTCCCCGCGGCCGGGGAGGTGACGATCTCAGAGAGGAGGCGGCGCGTGTGTCGGACACGCCGGCGCTGCCTCCAAACTCTCGGAGTTCGGGAGTCGTCCGGCAGGCCGCGGTGCCAGGACAGGAGGGAGGGGGCCCCCCACGGGACCCGGCCCAGCGCTCCCTGTGAGTGGGCGGCCAGGGCGTGGCTGCCCGCCTCGCCGAGCGCCCCGACCGTCGGTCATCCTCGGTGCCTCCGAGGGCCAGAGGCCAGGATGGCGGCGTTGAGGAGGTCGCCCCCTCGCTCCTCCTACAGGGGCCGCCCCGGTGAGCTCTGCAGCAAGTCGAGCAGAGCCTGAAAGTCTTGGTCGCTGAGCGGCGGTTCAGGCGCCTCGCGCTCCTCCTGCCCTTCCTCCTCGCCCTCCAGGGAGTCCCTCTGCAGAAAGGCTTCTGCCTTCTGCTGGAAGTCTGGGGTCGACAGCAGATCGTCCAGAAGGCTGATGGTCGTTGCGGGAGGCTGGGGAGGCTGGGGAGGCTGGAGCGGCTGCTGGGCGGCCCCAGTCGGCTCCTGCCCCAGGGGAGGAGGAGACGCAGGGGGCGGGCTGCTGAGGCGTCCCTGCTCCGGGCTCCCGTGGGACGGCGGCGGCCTGGAGCCCGGCGTTGCAGCCCCACCACTGCAGGGCTTGGGGCGTTTCCTGGCTCGCCGGAGCCCACCGGTGGCTGAGGACCCCGGCTGGGGCTGCCCCTGGGAGGACTCGCCGGCGAGGCCCCCCTGCCCAAGGTCTTGGTCCTGTGGGAGGTGTCCTTGGCACGCAGGCCACCATGACGTGTGGGGATGGGCGAGCGCTCCTCCTCCAGGGGCTCCTCCCGTGGACGCGGGACCCCCGAGGCGGCCCTCGTCCTGCCCGACCCTCGCAGAGCTCCGCTGGACGGCTGCTCGCCGAGGTGCCGGCGCGGGTCCGGGCGTCGCTCGTAACATCGCTCTCCCCCCTCCGGACGCGGGCGTCTCCTGGGGCTCGCCCGCCCCCCGCCGGTCCCTGGCTCCCACCCCTCCAGCTCTCCTCTCCACCCTCGGCCCCCCACTCCCGCCGGACCAGCCAGGGGCGGCGCCCCCCAACGGTCCCGGCGGCCGGGCGCCCGGCGGAGGCCCAGAGAGGGCGAAGCGCTCCTGGGGCGGAGTCGGGGGGCGGGGGGGAGGGCCACGGCCGCCGGTCCCGGTGCGGCGGGCTGGTGCCCTGCCGGCGCCCCGCGCTCGGGCTCCAGCGCCGGATGCGGTGGAGTGCCCGTCCTCAGGCCCGGCGAGGTCGGGTTTTCGTAGGGGGGCGCCGTCTCGCTCCTGTCGGGGTCTTGGGGTTGGTGGAAGCGGGGCACAGCGTGTCGAGCGAGGGCGGGGCTGGGAGCGGAGCTGGACGTCGGCGCCCCGCGTCCTGCCCAGGAGAAACGCCCGTCGGGTCTTGGGTCTGGGGGGGGGCAGCCGGCGTGGCCCCCACGCAGGCTGGGGCTCCTCCCGCCACCGGGAACCGGCTGGCCCCTGAGATGCGGCGGCCCCGCAGGTCGCTGTGGAGGGTTGAGAGGCCCGGGGGGTGGCCGGGGCTGGCGAGCCCCGGGCCAGGCGGAGGGCCGGCCGAGCGGCCGCGGCGGCCCCGGCCGACCGAAAGACGCGGAGATGTCCCCGGGTCTCGTGGGCGGGGGGCGGGGGGCCGGGCGGAGGGGGCGGGCCACGGGCTCGGGCGGTGTGGCCGTCGGGCGGATTGGGCGGAATGCGGTGCCTGGCAGTCTCCGGCGGCCTGCCGCAGATTAGGCTTGGCGTGGCTGCTGGCCGCTGCGCCCCTCCGGAGGCCGGGGCCGGGTGGGCCCTTGGGGTGCGATGCGTCTGGCTCGAAACCTCGCCTTCCGCAGCCCACCTTGGCCAGCTCTGGCGGGCCGGGACCTGCCAAAGCCGGAGGCCCTGCGGGTAAAAAGTCTCGGCAGAGGGGGTGGGGGAGCGGAACCGGGGGCCCGGCGGGAAGGTCCGCGGGCGCTCTCCCCTCTGCCGGCGCCGACACCGCGGCCGACCCCCCCCCTCGGACATCAGACCCCCGGGGGGGCGGGGCCCGCCCCGGACGGGTGGCCCCCACCGCGAGGCCCGCGGCCCCCCTGGGCCTCCCCCGGGACAGGAACAGGCCCCAGGAGCGTCAGGAAACCGCTGGGAAGGCCCTGTCTGGTGCCAGGTGACCCTTGTGGGCTGGTTTCGGGGGAGAGCGGGGGGCACGCAGTTCAAGTCCGTGCCCGTCCGGCGGGGCCCCGTCCCGCAATGCTAGCGGAAATGCCCTGCCCTCCGTGGGCCTGGTGCTGTTTCAAAACACCTCGCTGCGGGAACTGGGTGTCTCTGAAGATGGAGCTGGTTGGTCGGTGGGCCGTAAACCGGGACGGGGCCTGGGAACAACCACCTGCTGGTTGTTGGGGTGTGGTGTGTTGTTGGGTCGGGGGCGCGACCGCGATGCTAAAGCCCCCCAAAGTGGCGTGGGGACCCCCCCAGTTTCTTGATCGCCAACCGTGCCGAATTTTCCTTTGGAAGGGTCTGCAACGGGCTTTTCCCGTGGGTGGTGGGTCGGGATTGTGTTTGTGTGTTGTATGGTGGGCCGGGGCGTGCATCGGCCGGCCCCCGGCCCGGGACCTCCTGCTCGAGCGGATCCGGCTGCACGCCCGGTTTTTTTTGTGTGAGGCGCGCAGGCGGGTGAAGGGCCGGCCCACACGCCCCCCAAGGCCGAAATGAGCCGAGTGGGGTCCTAGCTCAGGAGCCTGGCCCCGGGGGCGGGCGCGGGGGGCCTTGCGGAAAGGGGTGTTGGGGGGTGAATGTAGAACATGGTGAGGAATGGGAGTGATTTTGGGAAAAATCGTCTGCAGGAGGAGAGGAGGGCGGGGGGAGGAGGGAGGGGAGGGGGTGAGGGTGAGAAGAGGGGGGGAGGAGACGGGAGAGAGGCGGGTGGCCCTGCAAGCTGAGGATCCCGGCTTCATAGGCTACGATCCCTCAGCCTCCGACCAGCCGCGGTCCGCCTGACGCTCTGACAAGAAATCGCCGGCAGGCGGGTGGCGAGCGGCGAGTGCGAGCCCAGAGGGCGGAAGGATCCCGTCGGCGCGGTGGCTGTGTGGGATTTCCGTGGTCTGGCGGTGGGTGGCTGGCGATAGGTCGGGGTGGGCGTGGGAGCTCGGGGGGGAGGGCTGGCTTGCGGAGATGGGGCTGGGGTTTGGGCCCGGCGTTCGGGGCCGCCCGGCTGTGGGCCCGGGCCAGTGAGCGCGCTCCCGGTTCGGGCCTTCTCTGGGGACCGCTCCGCCTCCCAGCCAACGCCGTCGACTGGCGGAGGAGGAGGGGAGCAGCGGGGCGGGGGCGGCGGGAGCCCCGCCGCGGCGGCGCGCGCCGTGCGGGCCTCTCCCGGACGGCCCGGGTGGGGCGGGGCGAGCGCGCCCCACCGAGCCGCCGCCGGGGCCCGCCCGCCCGACCGCAGCGCCCCCGCCGGCAGGCCGCCGCGGAGCCAGCCCAGGGCGGTCGCGCGGGGTCTGAGCGCGCGGCGACTGCTCCACGCCCCCCGCCTGCTGCTGGCCGGCGGAGCCCCCCCCGCCAAGCCCAGCCCTCCGGCGGCCTCCGCCGTGCTCTGGGAAGCCGCCGCCTGCCCGGGGTCCCGGGCGGGCCCTCCCGTGAGACTTCTGCGGGACCCGCAGACCCGGGGAGGGGCGCCTCCGACCGGTCCTGGGCCGCGGGGGGGGCGGCACTGCCCTCCGCCGCCTGCGGGGCGGGCCCCTCGTGCCGCTCCCCCGGCCCCCCCCCCCCTTCCCCGCCCCCCCACTCCAGCTCCTCTCTCCCGGGCCCTCCCCCCCACCGGTCCTTGTGCGGCGGGGGTTCCCCGGTTCTGGGTGGGGGCTTCTGGCCGGGCGGCCCCGCGGAGTGTCTCGGGGCGGTGTCGAGCGCCCCCACGGATCGGGCCCGCCGGGGCGGAGGGAGGGCCCGCCCGGCGGCTCGAGGCGAGCGGCCCCTCAGCCCCGCGGTTCGGGCCCCGGGGGGGCCAGTGGGCGGGGGCCGCCCTCGGGCCCGGGCTTGCACGCACGAAGTCTCCGAGGTTAGCCCGGTTCGCCTCCTGCAGGCTAAGTCTGCTTGAGCGGGGGCGAGGAGCGGGCTGGGAGGGGGGAGGGGGGAGGGGTGTGGGGGCCGGGTCGCAGGGGGGAGGAGGGGGGGCGCAGGGTGCGGCGGGGGGGCGCGGGCGGCACCCACGGGGCTGGGCGGGCCGCCCGGTGGCTGGGACGCCGCTGGGTCCCCGGCTCCGGGGGCCCCCTGCCCAGGCTGTCCTGGCGCGCGGGCCCCAGGCGGGATGGGATCCCTCAGGGCCCTGCGCGGCCCTGAGGCGGGGGGAGGGGTCCCGCCCGCAGCGCGGGGCGGGCACGGGCCGGCCGCCGGGGCGGGGGAGCCGGCCGAGGCAGGGCGCCGGCGGGCTCGGCCCGGGCGAGCCGGGGCGGGGGGTGGGCCGCGGGAGCGGGCGCGCGCGGCGGCGGGGCCGCGGAGAACCGGTGGAGCGGGCGGCGCGGCGGCCGGTGGCTGGCCTCGAGAAAGCATGGTCGGGCTCCGGGCCGGGTGCCTGGCCGTCCTCGAGGCCTGCGGCACGATCTCTCGACGGTTGCGGCGTCTGGGCCATGATCGGCGATTGGTGCCTGCGCTCCTGGGGCCGGTGCGCTTGGGATCTTCTCAGTGGGTTGGCTTGGCCGCTCTGGCCGCTGGAGGCCCATCCGGCGCTTTCGCTCGCCGGGAGCTGTCGCCTGGAGGCCTTGGCTCGGCAAACGCTCTCTTCCGCTGGCCGGGGGGCTGGACGCTGGAGCCCAGGGAGTCCGCCGCCCAGGGCGTGCCCCCCCCCCGGCGCGGCCCCAGCGAGGGCCGCCCGCTGGAAGCCCGGGCACAGGGTCGGCTGGGCGCCCGCGAGGCGGGACTCCGGGAAGGAGTAGGACCACGGAAGGGCCCAGCCACCGCCGGGGATTTATTCCGACGAAGGCAAGGCCAAAGCCAGAGGGAGCCAATGGAGGTTGGGAGACCAGCGTGGAAGCGACGGTGAAAGCGGACCCTAGTGGCCGGTTTTCTGCGGAAAGGCTTCGGGGGATCGTGAGGTACACGCTCCAGTGGCCGGTCAGCCGTGGTCCATGGGGATGTCAAAGCCTGGCCGCAGACTGGGCCTTTCGCTCTTCGAGAAGCGGTGCGGTAATGCATGCCTGGGCTTCATGGACTGGGCTGGAGTCTGCTGATGGAATCACATGTGGTGGAAGGGTGGGAAGATTTTCGTAAGCGGAGCAGAGTGGGAAAAACACACCGGTGTGGTGGGTTGTGGTGTGTTTTGTGTTGTTGTAAAGAAGGGAGAGTTGTGGGAATCCTCGAGCTGTAGGGAGAGGTGGAAGCTCATAAGGTTGGTGTGGCTTGGAGTGGGGTCGACGAGTTTGATTGAATGCTGCGTCGGATTGCATGCTCCGAGGTTCCTTGGCACGCGCGGTTTTGGAGCTTTTCGCTCAGTTGTCGGTGACGTGTGTGCCGCTCTTTGTTTTTGTGTTGTGTGGCGGTCTCCTCGTGCCCAGGGGGTCGGCTTGGGCCCGCGCTGCTCTGGTCCGGTGACGGGCTCGTCGGGCGGATCAGGGCTGGTCCCTCCCGGCAGGGAGTTGGGAGAGGCCCGCGCCGGGGGTCTCGCGGGCGGGTCGCAGCCGTTCGGCGGGAGCGGGGCCGGTGGGGTCTTGGGCCAGGAGATCGTGGCAGACCCTCGGCGGGCAAGGGGGCGGTTGGGGGAACCGGGTGTGGAGGGAGATGGACGAGGAGAGAAATGGGGAGCATGCGGAGAGGAGAAGGTTAAGAGAGGAAGGACAGAGGGAGAGAAAGAGAGAGAGAAAAGGGGAGAGGTTGGAAGAACCAGAGTGAAGAGATGGAAGGAGAGAGAGCCAGAGTGCGGAGGAAGAACAGGAGAGTGCCGGGGATGCAAGCCCCGCAGAGGCAACTTGGAAAGGCAAACCCCCAGTCAGCTTTATGGGAACCTGCCATCGATCAAACCTGGATCGAGATCCCTTTGGCGGAATCGCCTGAGCCCGCGGGTCGAGCCCGCGGCAGCGGACCCGTCGTCGAAAAAAAATACCTGAGACCGCCTTGATCGGTCTGAGGTGCGGTGTCGCCGTCTCGGCAGTCGGCGGGTGCCGGACGCGTCGGGCTTCGGCACGGTGGACTGACGGGAAAAAAACTGACGAGAGCTTTCCCGCGCGTGGTTTCGCGTGGTTGGTTGGGGTGGTTGGTGGCTTTGGGATCTGTCTGGCTGGGGGTTTCGGGCGGGGCCCCGCGGGCGGGGGGGGGGCGGGGGCTGGTTGGCGGGATGGGGAGCTGGGCTTGGGAGGGTGGGCGCGCCCTGTCGCGCCCGCCTCCCGGGGCTCGTGCCCGGCCGCGGCCCCAGGGCCCCGGAGCCGGGCCGGGCTCCGGGGCCGGGGGGGCGCCCGGGTCTGAGGGGCGGGAGTCCCCGGCCGTCGGGCCCGGCCTCCGCCCGCGCCTGGGACGCGGTCCGGGACCCTGCCCGGGCCCGAGGCCGGGGCCGGCGGGGAGCGGGGGCGGGATGCTGGCGGCGCGGGGCGAGAAGGCCCCGGCCCCGGGCGGCCCGCGGGCCCGGGCGTTCCGGGACCGCTTCTCGCGGCTTGGCCGGCGGCCCGGACCCTGGGAGGCGGGCCGGGGGCCTGGCGGCCGCGCGCCGGCCCGCCGCCGGCCCGCCCCGGGGCGGGGCCCCGCGCCGGCCGCGCCCGCCGCGCCGCCCCGGCCCGCCGCCCCGGGCGCCGGCCCGGCCGCGGCCCCGGCCCGGGGCTCCGCGGGCGCTCAGGCCCCCCGGCGGAGCCCGCCCGCCCGGATCTCCGGCCCGGCTGGCTCCCCTCCCGCTCCGCTCCGGGTGTCCTGGCGGGGGCGGCCCGCCGCCCCGGGTCAGCGCGCTCCCTCCCGCGTTCCCGGCGGAGGCCCCGTCCCCGCCCGAGCCCTGGGGGAAATGCCCCGCTGGGCCCTGCCCGGGGCTCCCGGGGCTCTGGGGCCCTTTCCCTCTGGAACCCACCCTCCGCCCTCGTCCCCGGGAAACCCTCGGCGAAGAAACCCTCCCGCTGGCGGGGCCCTGCCTCCGCCGGGGCCCCGGTGCCCTGGGGTCCCCGCCTGGGGCCGCTCGGCCTCGGTCCCACCCCTCCCTCCCCCCCCCCCCTTGCCCGAGACCCGGGCCTGCCTCCGTTCCTGCGGCTCCGCCCCGGCCCCCCCCGCCCCCCTCCCCTCGCCTGCCCTCCGTCCCTCCCTCCTCCTCCCCTCCTCCCGCCGGGCCGCCCCCGGCCCCCCCGGGTCCCTGGGTCGTCCCAGAGTCCGGGATCGGGCGGCAGTTTTCCCCCCAACGGCCTCCGGCTTGGGGCTTTCGGTGGCGCGGGCCCGCGGCCGGGGAGCGACTCAGAGGAGGCGGCCGTGTGTCGGACACCGGCGTGCCTCCAAACTCGGTCGGGAGGCCGGAGGCCGGGTGCCAGCGGGGGGGGGCCCCCCGGGACCCGGCCCAGAGCCCCGTGTGGGCGGCCAGGGCGTGGCTGCCCGCCTCGCCGAGCCCCCGCCGTCGGCATCCTCGGTCCTCCGAGGGCCAGGGCCGGATGCGGCGTTGGGTCCCCCCGCCCCCTCAGGGGCCGCCCGGGGCGCATAGTCGCAGAGCCGAAGTGGCGCTGAGCGGCGGTTGGCGCCTGCTCCTCCTGCCCTCCCTGCCCCCGGGAGCCCCTGCAGAAAGGTTCTGCTCTGCTGGAAGCGGGGGACAGCAGAGCCAGAGGCTGGGTCGTTGCGGGAGGCGGGGAGGCGGGGAGCTGGGCGGCTGCTGGGCGGCCCCAGTCGGCTCCTGCCCCAGGGGGGAGGGGCAGGGCGGCGGGCTGCTGAGGCGTCCCTGCTCCGGGCTCCCGTGGGACGGCGGGGCCGGAGCCCGGCGTGCAGCCCCACCACTGCAGGGCTTGGGGCGTTTCCTGGCTCGCCGGAGCCCACCTGGTGGCTGAGGACGCCGGCTGGGGCTGCCCCGGGGGCCGCCGCGGGCCGCCGCTGGTCTGGTGGGCCTTGGCACGGGCCCTGCGGGGGGAGGGCTGCGAGCCCTCCCGGCGCCGGGCCGGGCCCCCGAGGGCCGGGGCTGGGCGCGCTCGGCACGCCGCTGGGGTGGGGTAGCCGGGGCCGGCCGGGGCCGGCGGCGGAAGGGCGCGGGCCCCGCGGCCGGCCGACGGGCCGGAGGGAGCCAAGGGGGGGCCCGGATGCCTGGCCGGGCTGCCCCGGCGGTCCGGGGCGGCCGGGGCCGGCCGGGAAGGCGTCCGGGCCACCGGCCTGGGTCCGGTTCTGGCCCGTCGGTTCTGAACAGGAATCTGGGCTCCGTGCCGTGTGCCTGGCGAGCTCCTCGGGCGGCCATGCGGAAAGCGATTTCTCGAAGGCTTGGACCAGGCTGTTGGGCCGGATCCTGGCTTGTACCCTCCGGCCGGCGTTCCCGGCGGTCCGGGCCCTGGGTCATTGAAGTGGCGGGCTTGGCTCTGAGACCAGCTGGACCTCGTCCAGCCCAGCTGGGCCAGCTTTGCTCGTGGAGGCCAGGGAGGCTCTGCCAAAGCTCCTGGGCCCCGTTGCTCGGGCCAAACAGTCTCCTCCGCTCGTGACCTGGCGGCGGGGGGTGAAGGCCTGGGAGGCTCGGGGGAAGGGCCCGCGGGTCCCGGGGTGCGGCGCTCTCTGGCCCTGGACAAGCCCACACCGCCGGCTGAAATACCCCCACCCAGCCACCCGTGACATTAGGACCCCCGGGGGGCGAGGAACGCCCAGAGGGAGAGAGGGTTTGGACGCCCCCGCGAAGGAGGCCGAGGCGCGGGGGATTGCCTGGGGAAGGAAGGAGAAGGAAACATGGCGTAGGGGGCCCACATCAAAGGATTTTAGGAAAATGCTGCCTTGAAGGCCCAGTGCGGTTGCACAGTGGAGCTCCTCTGGCGGGGATTTTCTGGGGAACCCGGGGGGAAATGCGACGTGAACTTCATCAGGTCCGGGCCTGTTCCGCTGGCCAACTGGGCCAACTGCGGGTGCCCGAACTGCTGCCCTACAAATCTTGAAGCACAGCGTCATGAGGCATGGTGGTTTCCGAAACATGCTCTGGGACTCGAGGATTCAGGAAGTGGGTGGTCCAGGGCTGCATGCTTGATTGGCATTGGCGATGCATGGATTGGATATGTGTTGGTGGATGTTTGTAAAAGCGGGGAGCAGAGAGCTGGGAGACAGACACGCCTGCGTGTGTGTGTGTGATGTGTGTGTGTGGTGGTGTGTGTGTTGTGTGTGGTAGAGAGGGGAGAGAGAGATGAAGAACAGACAAGCAGATCTTGGAGTTGGAAGTCACCATAGAGGGGGTGAGCTTTGGGTGGGAAACCCCCTCCATCTTGTTGATGATGTCGTGAATTTCCTGTCTTGGATGTTTCTTTGGGAAAGGTTTTGTCTAACTGATGGCGTTTTCTGGTGGTTTTCGGTGAGTGTGCTGTTTGTGGCGTGTTTTTTTGTTGCCTTGCGAGTGGGTGATTCCGTCCCTGGCTGCAGCCGTGGCTTTCGTCTCGAGATTGGCTCGCTCGCCCGGGGGTCAACCGGGCTTCGGTAGCCGACATCCGGCCTGTCCGGTACGGTTATTTTTGATTTATGGGTTGTGCTCGCCAGCAGGCGCCTAGGGGGCAGCCAGGGGGCCCCCAAAGGCGGAGATTACTGGGGACGAGGTAGGGGGTTTTCCAGATAAGGACAGCAGGTCAGGTTGGAGAGTGGGGGGGGGGGGCTTAATTAGGTATAAGGGGAGTGTTGAAGGGAGAGTGGAAAGAGAGAGACAAAGAGAGTTAGAAAGATGGGAGAGTGTTTTTAGGAAAAGAAGAGTATAAGAGAGAGAGAGAGGAAGAGAGAGAGAAGAGAAGAGAGAGAGAGAGAGAGAAGAGGAGAGACGGAGAAGAAGAGAGGGAGTGAGAAAGCAAACAGAGGAGAGACTTTGGAAAGGAAACCCCCCAGTTTTGGTAACCCCGGAAGCAGACCTGTCTTGAATTTCTAGCAGCGTTCAAGCGACCTGACCGCTTTTGTCGCTGGGCAAGTCCACAGACCGAACGGGCTGTGGTGCGCGGGCGGTCCGCCTCGTAGGCGAAGAGAGCGAGGAACGCGAACCAGAGAGGCGCTTTTGGAGCGTTCGTTGGTTGGGCGAGGTGTGGTGTGATGAGATGGATGGCTCAGAATTAGCTGGGTGTGCTAGATGTGTGGGGTTGTGTGGTGTGGTTGGGATTGGGTTTGGTGGGGGGTTTGGGGGTTTGGGAGTCATGGGCGGGGTGGGGGGTTCGGGGCCTGTCGCGGGGGCGTGCTTGGGGGGTGGGGGCGGCCGCCGGACTGGATCTGGGGGCGGGCCGCGGGGTCGGGCGCCCTGTTCGGGCGGCCTCGGCCTTCGGGGCGCGGCCTCCCCTGGCCCGGGGCCTCGGGGGGCCCCATGCTCTGCGGCGGCCGGAGTCCCGCGCCGCCGCTCCGGTGGGCAGGGACGGCCCTCGGGTTCCGGCGCGGGCCGGCGCCCCGACGCGGGCCGGCCGGGGCGCTGGCCGGTCCGGGACCTCGTGCCGGGGACGGGGCGGGCCCCGGCCCGGGGGCGGGGGGGAGGGCGGGAGGAGAGCCCCTGGCACTCCGCGGCCGCGGCCGGGGCCCGGGGCCGGGGGGGGCGGGCCGGCCGCCCCCCGGCCGCCCGACGCCCTGGGCCCGGGCCCTGGGGGCCGGGCCCCGGGCCCCCGGGCCCCCGCGCCGGCCCGGCCGGCCCGGCCCCGGGCCCGCGGGCCCGCCCGGGACCCGGCCCGCCCCCCGGCGCCCCGGCCCCCGGCCTCGGGGGCGCCGCCGGGCTGGGCCGCGGCCCGCCTGGCCCCCCGGCCTCCGCCCGCGCTCGGCCGCGGGCCCGGGCGGGCCCGCCCCCGCCCGCCGGGTCGGAGCCCCACCCGCCCTCTCGGGCCCGCCGCTCCGCCCCCCTTCGGGGGGACCCCCCGCCCTGCCCGGGCTCCCGGGAGGCCCTTCCCCGCTGGGCCCCCCTCCGTCCGGGTCTGCCCCCCTGCCTGGAGCCCCCCAGGGGCCGCCGGGACCTCGGCCCAACCCTCCGGAGCCCCCCCCCGCCCTTGGGCCCGCCCGCTGGGGCGCCCCCGTCCCCGGCCCCCCCCCCGCCCTGCCCCTCCCGCCCGTGCCCCTTCCGTCCCCGCTCCTCCGCCCGCCTCCCCCCCCCCTTCCCCCCCCCCCCCCCCCCCCGCGCGCCCTCCCCTCCCTCTCCTCTCCCCTCCGGGCCCTCCCCCCACGCCTCCCCCCAGGGTCGCCTTGGGATCGTCCCAGAGCACCAGGGATCGGAGCGGACAGTTTTCCCCTCCCAACCCGGGCTCTCCTGGGCTTGGGGGCTTTCTGGTGCGCGTCGGCTGGTCCCCGCGGCCGGGGAGGTGACGATCTCAGAGAGGAGGCGGCGCGTGTGTCGGACACGCCGGCGCTGCCTCCAAACTCTCGGAGTTCGGGAGTCGTCCGGCAGGCCGCGGTGCCAGGACAGGAGGGAGGGGGCCCCCCACGGGACCCGGCCCAGACGCTCCCTGTGAGTGGGCGGCCAGGGCGTGGCTGCCCGCCTCGCCGAGCGCCCCGACCGTCGGTCATCCTCGGTGCCTCCGAGGGCCAGAGGCCAGGATGGCGGCGTTGAGGAGGTCGCCCCCTCGCTCCTCCTACAGGGGCCGCCCCGGTGAGCTCTGCAGCAAGTCGAGCAGAGCCTGAAAGTCTTGGTCGCTGAGCGGCGGTTCAGGCGCCTCGCGCTCCTCCTGCCCTTCCTCCTCGCCCTCCAGGGAGTCCCTCTGCAGAAAGGCTTCTGCCTTCTGCTGGAAGTCTGGGGTCGACAGCAGATCGTCCAGAAGGCTGATGGTCGTTGCGGGAGGCTGGGGAGGCTGGGGAGGCTGGAGCGGCTGCTGGGCGGCCCCAGTCGGCTCCTGCCCCAGGGGAGGAGGAGACGCAGGGCGCGCGGGCTGCTGAGGCGTCCCTGCTCCGGGCTCCCGTGGGACGGCGGCGGCCTGGAGCCCGGCGTTGCAGCCCCACCACTGCAGGGCTTGGGGCGTTTCCTGGCTCGCCGGAGCCCACCCCGGTGGCTGAGGACGACCCGGCTGGGGCTGCCCCTGGGAGGACTCGCCGGCGAGGCCCCCCTGCCCAAGGTCTTGGTCCTGTGGGAGGTGTCCTTGGCACGCAGGCCACCATGACGTGTGGGGATGGGCGAGCGCTCCTCCTCCAGGGGCTCCTCCCGTGGACGCGGGACCCCCGAGGGCCAGGGGAGCTTGGGCGTTCTCCCCGCTCTGCACAGCCTGCGTGGGCTGGAGCATCAAGACCCTCGGTGCCTGAGCCACGGGGCCGGCAGGGGGAGCCCAAGGCCCGCAGGGCAGGCGCGGCGCCGGCAGACCGGGGCCCCACGCCCAGCCGCCACCGAAGACGCTGGAGGCAGCGGGAGGATGGCACCCGCTCGGAGCAGCCTGGCTCGGGCTTGGCGCCGGGGCAGGGGCGGCGGGGCCGGGGCCGGGGCCGGAGAAGGCGTCGCGGGCCCACCGCGGCTCGGGTCCGGATGTCTGGCCCGTCGGTTCTGAAACCAAATGTGAATCCTGGGCTCCGGAATGCCCGTGTGCCTGGCCAGCTCCTCCCTGGCGGCCATGCCGGGAAAGCGATTCTTCTCAAAGGCTTGGACCAGGATGCTGGTCTGGGACCTGCTGATGGCCGTGCGCTTTCGGTAACCCTCCGGCCGGAGGCGTTCCCGGGGCCGAGGTCGAGGCCCTTGTGGGTTCTGCTTGAAGTGGCGGGCTCTGGCATTCTGAAACCAAATCTGGATCCTCGACTCCGCAATGCCCAACTCTTGGGCCAGTCTTTCTCTGGTCTGGATGCCAGGGTAAGGCATCTGCTCAAAGCATGCCTGGAGAGTGCCCCTTTGACTCGGGCTCAAAATCAGTCTCCTCCGTCGTCCAGACTGGCGGCGTGGGAGGGAGCTGTGTGAAGGCCTGGGAGGCTCCATGGCGGGAAGGTGCCCGCTGGGTCCCGCAGGCGCTGCTGGCCAGCTCCTCTCTGCACAGGACTGCCTGGCACCACAGCCACACGTCCCGCCCTGCGCTGAAATACCTCCCCACCCACCCCACCCGGTCGTGACGTATTCAGGACCCCCAGAGGTGGGGGCGAGGGCCACGCCCCCAGAGGGAAGCAGAGTGTGTTTGGACCCCCACCCGCGAAGGAGGCCCGCAGGCACAC
>JAPVLO010006941.1:0-24381 GCA_027257055.1 Cephalopachus bancanus | reverse complement strand
AAGGTCAACTGTAAATGAAGGCCAAAGTTTTGCTAGTTTCTATCTTTCTTCTCTTACACGGATTAATGTGATCAAGGTTTATCCAGAATGAAGCATGCATCAGTACTTCCTTCCTTTTTACAGCTACATCATACTCCATTGATGATCAGACTCCAGGATGGAAGTCTGGTGCTGAAATATTTAATAATTATGGCATATGGCTATTTATTCACCACTTGTTTGACTTTGGGTTGTTTTCATTGTTTGACACTATGAGTAAAGCCATTATGTACATTTGGGTGTACGTTTTTCAAGAATATATGTTTTCAATTATCTTGGATATATATCTGGATGTGGAATTGTTGAGTAATATAGTAATTCTTTTTTCATGTTTTGAATTGGAGTCTCACTGTGTCACCCAGACTGGAGTGCAGTGGCACACTCATGGGCACCGCAGCCTCCACCTGTTGGACTCTGGCGATCCTTCTGCCTCAGCCTTCTGGGTAGTTGGAACTACAGGCATGCTTCACCATGCCCAGCTAATTTTTTGATTTATTGTAGAGATGAGGTCTCACCAAGTTGCCCAGGCTGGTCTTGAACCCGTGGGCTCAGGCAATCCTCTCACCTCGGCCTCCCAAAGTGCTGGGATTATAAGTGTGAGCCACTGCACCCAACCAAATTTAGTAATTTTATATTTCACTTTTTTTGCATTTCCACTAGCAATGCACAAGGATTCTAATTTCTCCACTTCTTCACCAACACTAATCTTACACATATTTGGATTATAGCAATCCTACTGGTTAAAAGTATCTCACTGTAGTTTGATTTGCATTTCCCTAATCACCAACAATGCTGCAATGGTTAATTTCATGTACCAACTTCACTAAGTTGAGGGATACCCAGATAGCTGGTGAAATGCTGTTTCTGTGTGTGTGAGAGAGGGTGGTTCTGGAGAGATGACTTTTCAATTGGTGGACTGAATAAAAAAGATCTCTCTCACCAATGCAGGTCGACCTCATTCAATGTTCTAATGCTGAGTAGACCAAAATTGCACAGGAAGAACACACTTGTTTCTGTCTGAGCAGGGACATCCATGTTCTCCTGACCCTAGACATTGGTGCTCTTGGTCTCAGCCTTCACAGTTGGACTGAATTACACCATTGTTCCTAATTCTTCCACTTGCATTGGTGTTCATGAAACCTCTACTCGGCCTTTAAAATTGCATGAGCAATTCATATATACTGTATTTTTAAAAATAAAATATATGTATATATTTTGTTGGGTCTGTTTTAGAAAAATTCTTACTATTAACAACCATTGAATAAGTTTTCATATGATTATTGGCCACATATATGTCTTATTTGTGGAAATGGCTATTCACTTTCTCCACCCTTTGATGTAGTTTGGATGTTTGTCCCCTCCAAATCTCATGTCAAAATATGATCCCAAGTGTTGGAGGTGAGACCTAGTGAACTCCTTGGTACCCTTCTCATGGTAATGACTGGGCACCTCTTTTTGATCACCAAGAACTGATTCCTTAAAAGAGTCTGGCACAAATGCCTCACTTTCTTTCTTCTGCTCTTTCCATGTGACATGTCTGCTCCAACTTCACCTTTGCCATAATGGTAGGCTTTCTGAGCCCTCATCGGAAGCAGGTGCTGGCACTATGCTTCGTGTACAATCTGCAGAAATGTTCTCCAAAATAAACCTCTAATCTTCACAAATTTCTCTACCTCAGATATTATTTCATAGCAATGCAAAATGAACTATGAACACTTTTTGTAATCAGTCTATTTGCCTTTATATAGTAAAAGTTCTTACTATTTTGTGGATACTAGACCCTTATCAGATACAGTATACTTTTACAAATATTTTTACTACTCTGAGATGATCTTTTCATTTTGCAATAGTCTCTCGCACACAAGTTTTAAGATTAGTGAAGTTCAATATATCTAATTTTTTTTAGTTGCTTCTAGTCAGCCAACACCCTTAACCTCCTTCTAATCCACCTTCCACATGGCAGACAGAGGGAGCTTTCTAAATGTAACTATTATTCCCTTCTTATATCTGCTCAATTTGATATGTGTGTTTTAGAACAATTCTTCTCATACTTATTCTGTAAAGAAAGCACCTGAAAATCTTCTTAAATGCAGATTCTGAATCAATAACTCATGAGGTGAGATGGAGAGTGGGCACATCTACCAACCTTCCAGGGGATGCTGTGGCTGCCTGTGTTTTCCAGAAATGACCCCAGAAATATTCCCAGTTCTACATGCTGCTCCAGAATGTTTACTCTCTTATGAAAAGTGGAACTCATTTTCATTTCCTTTGAAGCTGGGAAGAATCTTGCAATTGCCTCAACATTAGAATGTGATGAGAGTGACCCTACATGGCTTCTGAGGCTATGTCACACCAGTGATATTGTTTCTGCTGGCTGTCTTCCAGGACACTTGATTCCGAAACCATCCTCCATGCTGTGTAGGAGTCCAACCTAGCTTATTTAAGGAGGTGGCATGAAGAAAAACAGAGGCCCAAAACCCAGAACCAGCATCCACTGTGAGACAGGTGAGCAAATGCACCTTCAGATGATTCTAGCTAGAGCCTTAGACATGGTAGAGCAGAAATAAGCTATCTGGGGACTTGAGACAAGATGGAAACATAACCAATTAGAGTGTGTAAGCCTGCATGGGTGAGTGTGCATAAGGATGGATCTGCATGTTTGAGTTCAAGTGTGTGTGTGAGTGTCCAACTGAGTGGGGACACGGGAACAAGTGCCCAGGGCTCCCTTGCTGAAGCAGTTGCCACTGAAAACTTCTCTGAATCCAGTGCCCTCTGTGTGCAGGAGCAAGTGCCACTCTCAGGGCATTTCTTGGGAGAAGGCTGCAGAGAACAGCAGCCACTCGGTGCCTAGCACCTGGCCCACCACCACCACCTGTGGCAACAGGTTGGTCCCTGACAATGAGTACCATGGAGAAAGCACAACCAGGGAATCCAGCGTCAAGTACCACAGGAGAAGGTGTGGATCATGGCCATTGCCTCTGTCCTGGAACCCAGGCAGAGACGTCCTCCTGCCTGCCCATTATAGAGCAGCCTGCATCCTGAGATGACTGAGAGGTGAGATGATGGAATCCATCCTCAGAGAGGATACCCCAGGAACGTGATACCCGCAGAGACAGGGCCTGCGTGGAATCCCAGTCGCCCCATCCTCCACTTCGGACCATTCACAGGATGTTGGGTGTAATCAGAGTGAGAGATCTAACCACAGACGTGTAGGGGTGATTGTTAAATTGATCCAGCCCCTTCTCCCGGTGGTCCGAGGGGCATTGGAACTACGTGGAGAGCAAAACGGAGCACAGACCAAGTGGAGTCCCCCCTAAGCCCATGGAGAGCAGGGCAGAGGGTCTGGGGGCTGGAGCCCGCTCTCCTGTACAGCAAGACAAGACCAGCGGTGCTTGGGAAACACCAGCAAAAAAAAAAAAAAGGAACCTGAAGTTCCAGAAATGCCCACAAGAGGGAGGTCAAGGCCTACAAAATATTTGGGATTTTAATTATTTATTTTTTGTATTTTTTTCCTCTCTATGTATTCATGTGTGTTTCAGTTTGTTTTGTCCCTTTTCCCTCCTCTTTTTTTCATATGTGAGTATATATGAGAGTGAGTGGATCTTTGTTTCTGGGCTTTTTTTCCCTTTTTAGTTTATCTGTTTTATTTCCCTTTTCTTCTACTTTCTCTTCAACTTCTTTTCTCTTCTTCCTTCTTTCTTTCTCTGTGCTTTTCCTTTATCCTATGTCAGTTTAGTTCTAGGGGATATACATACCCTCCCATCACATGACCATATTATGAGGTGGTGGAATTGGGTCCCAGGAGGCCCACACCCCAGTCAGTGGATATTGTGATCTGCAGGTAGTTTCTGAATCTTAGCTCCCTCAATCATGTATTATTCAAATCCTGAAACTGCAAAAGACAGTACAAATCCCCACCTCCAGTCTGGTTTCAAAATTGGACAAAACTGGAGGCTCTACCTAGGGAGGAATAGGAGGTTGAGCAAACAGAAGTGAAAGCTATTCTGTCTCTCACTGAGCAAATGAATTAAAGAGAAAAGAAAAACTCTGTCACAAATGAAGAAAATCAATGGAAGACCACAGTTAACCCATAGAGTTCTAAAGAAATAGCACCTGAGAATACAACTTTGGGACTCAGACAATGAAGAGTGCCCAGAATGACTGGTCTCAGACCACAATGCAGAGATCAAGGAATGATTGGAGAGGTTGAATAAGAATCAAAAAAGGCAAGAAGAAAAAGAAACAAAATGATAACAGAGATGTTGGCCATAAAAACACTGACTATAAAATAATTAACAAACTGAGAAGCATGGAAAGGAGAATTAATCAAGCAGAAGAAAGAATCTCAGAGCATGAAGACCAAAAAAATGGAATTAACCTAATCTGTTAAAAACAAAGAAAGGGGAGAAGTGGCAAGATGGCAACAGGGCAACCCGGTCTCTGAAGCCCTTTGCAAAGGAGATCTGCAGTGGATCTCTGACTCTCATCCCTGGGGGCATGGACTCCAACATCGGAGCCTGCTCTTCATATGGAGCTTGGCCGTTGCCACCGCTGGGACATCATAACAGACTGGACAGTCACTGCGGTGCAAACGGTGCCACTGCAGCTGCTGCAACCCCTCCCCCTGCCACTGCTGCCGCTGCCGACGCTGCCACGGCCTCCGTGACGGCTGTAGCACATCACACCACCTAGCCCAAGGTGATCCACATCAAACCCCTTCAGGGAAGATCTGCTGGGATCGCTGTCACCTCTCCTGTGACCGAGACTGTCCTTCCCGCCCCCGTAAGGCTCCTGTTGCCTGCCCTGAGGCAGGCAGCCATCTTATTCCTGTCCGGCCCCACTCCCTCTGGCGCGAGCAGTGGAGATAGCACCACCTGCTGGTGATTCAAGGTAACAACACCGAAACGGGTGTTGATAAAGACATAGACCACAGTGCTGAACGGAGGGTAATCTAAACTGTCCTTCACAGCAGATCAGGGGCAAATGACCCTAACTGAAAACTAATTTAACAGCTTGAAAAGAAAACTAGAAATCAGACCTGAAAGGACATTGGACTTAAACAAAATGTCTCAGAGTGTGCTTCATTGATTCTATTAGTTTAATGACTTAATTCTATTACTACTGTATTGTTCCCTTTTTTCTTTTTTCCTTTTCCTTTTCTTCTCTTTTCTTCTCTCTGTAAACCATATCTTTGTAGAGAGGAACAGCACACTAACAAGGTGTTTGGTTAGCTTGTATGTTAGCATCACTATATGTTTTATTTTTATTTTTTATTTTTTGTATGAGAATTGGTTTGTCTGTAGCTGTGGTCTATTGTTTTTATCTGTTTCAGTATAGGCCTCTATCTCTATTTGTTGGCACACTCGTTTGTTTCCCCCCTGACTCCTCTATCTCTCCACTCCCCTCTTCAACCCACTATCTGCTCCATTCTCTCCCCTCTGCTAACCACATTTTATTTCAGGGAGTAAACCTACAGCCCCACTGCACGGACAGATTCCAGGGCAGTGGGAAGTGGGTTCCACATTATCCACACACCTGTCAGTGAATACCAGGACCTGCAGACAGATTTTGAATCACAGCTCTCCCCTTAACTAAATCTCAAAACTGCAAAAAGGACCACCTGCAACCTACAGTGCAACTCCAGAATTGAACAAAGCAAGAGGACATACATAAAGAATAGGAGATTGAACAAACAGAAGTGAAACCAACCTCTTTACCCTGAATAATAGAATTAAAGAAGACGGTGAAATGGAGGGAAGGAAAAAGTAGGAAGGGGGAGAAACCGCACAAATGAAGAAAAACCAAAAGAAGAACATAGGACTCACACAGACCCCTGGGAAATTAGACAATGAGAAAACAGATTCTGGAACACAAACAATGAAGAGCCCCCAGAATGACTAGTTGCGTGCAACAAACCCAGACATCAAGACATTAATGGAGAGAATTAAAAAAAATTGAGGAGACACAAGAGGAAAATAGGAAGGAGCTGATGTCAGAAATGACAGCAGTAAAGAATACTGTGATGGAAAAGCACAACAGACAAATAAGCATGGAAAGTAGAATCAGCAAAGCAGAAGAAATAATCTCAGAGCTCGAAGACCAAAACACAGAACTAACCCAAACTGTCAAAAGCATACAAAAGAAGCTAAAAAAGACAGAACAAAACCTGCAAGAGATGAATGATCACTTCAAGAGACCAAACCTAAGAGTAATTGGGCTTCCTGAGGCAGAGAGAGAAACAGAAGCCACACTGGAACAAACATTTCATGAAATCATTCAAGAAAACTTCCCTCATCTCATTAAGGATGAAAAAATTCAAACACAAGAGATTCAGAGAACCCCTGCAAGACAACAAATCGGAAGACCAACTCCCAGACACATAATAATTCGCCTAAACAAAGTAGCTATAAAAGGAAAAATCCTAAAGACAGGAAGAGAAAAAGGCCAGACTACCTACCAGGGAAAACCAATTAGAATAGCAGCAGATTTATCCACAGAAACCCTTCAGGCCAGGAGAGCCTGGAGCCCTATCTTCAAAGTTCTAAAAGAGAAACAATTTCAATCAAGAATAACCTACCCAGTCAAACTAAGCTTCATTAGTGCGGGAGAATTGAAATCTTTTCCAGATATCCAATCCCTAAGAACCTACGCTGCCACCAGACCACCTCTACAAGAAACACTTAAGAAAGTACTGAACACAGAAGAAAAAGTAAAAAGAACAACAGCAATCTTCAAAGAGTACAGGCAAAAGATTAAAAACACACATGAACCAACTCCAAAACTCAAAGAAAGACAACAAACAAGCAGGAACAACTCTGTAAGAACCTTATGACAGGGATCAACAATTGCATTTCAATTATTAACCTAAATGTGAACGGACTAACTGCACCACTGAAAAGACATAGAATGGCAAAATGGATAAAATATCATCAGGCAACAATCTATTGCCTTCAAGAGACTCACCTCACTAGAAAGGACACCCACAGACTCAAAGTAAGAGGATGGGAAACAAACTTTCAGGCAAACGGAATACAAAAGAAAGGAGGAGTAGCGATCTTAATTTCAGGTAAAATACCCTTCAAGCTATTAAAAATAAAAAAAGATACAGAAGGCCACTACATAATGATAAAAGGCTCAATCCATCAACAAGAAATATCTATCCTAAACATATATGCACCCAACATAGGTGCGCCAACTTTCATAAAGCAACTTCTTGGAAAACTAAAGAAAGATATCGACTCTAACACTATCATAACTGGGGACTTTAATACCCCACTCACAGCCCAAGACAGATCATCAGGACAAAAAAATCAGCAAGGAGATCCGGAACCTCTATGTGACTTTGGACCAAATGGACTTAATTGATACTTACAGAACACTCCATCCAAAGACCACAGAATACATATTTTACTCATCACCACATGGAACATATTTTAAGATCGACCACATACTCAGACATAAACCAAGCATAAGCAAATTTAAAAGGACCGAAATTCTACCAAGCACCTTCTCGGACCACAGTGGAATAAAAATAAACATTGACACCAACAAAGCCCCCAAAACCCACAAAGACATGGACACTAAACAGCATGATGCTAAACAACTCCTGGGTCAATGATGAAATGAAAAAAGGGATCAAAAGATACCTGGAAACAAATGAAAATGAAGAAACATCTTACCAAAATCTCTGGGATGCCCTGAAAGCTGTAGTAAGAGGGAAATTTATATCCCTACAAACACACCTAAGAAAAGGGAAGGAACAGAAATTAACAACCTAACAAGCCACCTAAAAAAGCTGGAAAAGCAAGACCACAAAACCCTAATTTCAGCAGAAGAATCCAGATCACCAAAATAAAAGCCCAAATCCAGGACATAGAAGACAAAAAGATAATACAAAAAATCAATGAAACAAAAAGCTGGTTCTTCAAAAGGATAAACAAAATCGATGGTCCCCTAGCTAGACTGACCAAGAAAAAACGAGAAAAAAAACAAATAAGCACAATCAGAAACACAAAAGATGAAGTCACATCTGACCCTGAAGAAATACAAAAGATCATTAGAGACTACTACGCACACTTGTATGGAAACAAATTTGAAAACCTTAAGGAAATGGAGGACTTTCTGACATCACACAACCTACCTAGGTTGGAACAAGAAGAAATTGAGACCCTAAATAGACCAATAAAAATCAAGGAAATCGACTACATAATAAGAAAACTTCCTACAAAAAAAAGCCCTGGTCCAGATGGCTTTCCAGCAGAATTCTACAAGACATTCAAGGAGGAGCTGATACCAATCCTACTGAAGGTATTCCAGGCGATTGAAAAAGATGGAACTCTCCCCAAATCATTTTACGAAGCCAACGTCACATTGATACCCAAGCCAGGTAAAGATCCAACAAAGAAAGAGAACTACAGGCCAATATGTTTGATGAACATAGATGCTAAAATTCTCAACAAGATCCTAGCAAACCGGATTCAGGAATACATCTCAAAAATCATCCACCATGACCAAGTAGGCTTCATTCCTGGGGTGCAAGCCTGGTTCAACATTCGTAAAACCATAAATGGAATTAAATACATCAACAGATGTCAAAACAAAAACACATGATCATATCATTAGATGCAGAAAAAGCTTTTGATAATATCCAGCACCATTTCTTGATAAAAACCTTTGAACATCTAGGCATATGGGGAACGTACCTAAAATAGTAAAAGCCATCTATGAGAAACCCTCAGCCAGCATACTCCTAAATGGACAAAAATTGGAACCAATTCCCTGAAAACTGGAACTAGAAAGGATGCCCACTCTCACCCCTCCTGTTCAACATAGTATTGGAAGTCCTGCTAGAGCAATCAGAGAAGAGGAGGCAATCAGAGGTATTCAAATAGGAAAAGAGGAAGTCAAGTTATCTCTCTATGCAGATGATATGATTGTGTACCTTGAAAACCCAAGAGAATTTGTCAAAAGGCCTCCTTATATTGATAAAGGCCTTTGGCAAAGTCTCAGGATACAAAATAAATGTACAAATGACAATCGCATTTCTCTACACCAATAATAAGCCACAGAAACCCAAATAAAAAGCACAATTCCTTTCACAGTAGCCACAAAAAAAGTGAAATACTTTGGCATCTTCCTAACCAGAGACGTGAAAGACCTTTACAATGAAAATTACAAAACACTGACAAAGAAATCAAAGCTGACACAAACAAGTGGAAAAATATCCCATGCTCATGGATCGGAAGAATCAACATTGTGAAGATGTCCATCTTACCTAAGGCAATCTACAAATTCAATGCAATACCCATTAAATTACCAACAACATTCTTCTCAGACCTAGAAAAAGAAACACAGGAATTCATATGGAAACACAAAAGTCCAAGAATAGCCAGAACAATCCTCAGCTAAAAAAACAAAGCAGGTGATATCACAATACCAGACTTCAAACTTTACTATAAAGCTAAAATCATCAAAACAGCTTGGTATTGGTACAGGAACATGCATATAGATCAATGGAACAGAAGTGAGATTCCAGAAGCAAAACCTCAATTTCTCAACCAACTCATCTTCAACAAAGCCCCCACCACTACCAATGGGAGAGGAGAACCTATTCAGTAAATGGTGCTGGGAAAACTGACTGACCACATGCAGAAGATTGAAACAGGACCCCTATCTATCCCCATGCACAAAGGTTAACTCCAAATGGATCAGAGACCTAAATGTAAAACCTCAAACCATAAGAACTTTAGAAAAGGAAGGAAATATCCTTATGGAAATCGGTACTGGCATCCAATTCCTGAACAAAACCCAAAACCCACAGATCATAAGAGAGATGATAGACAAGTGGGACCTTATTAAACTGACAAGCTTCTGCAAAGTCAAATAAACCATCAAGAGAGCAGGGAGACAGCCTACAGACTGGGAAAATGCATTTGCCAACTCTAGGTCTGACAAAGGCTTAACATCCCGGATCTACAAGGAACTGAAACGTACTGAAAAGAAGAAAACAAACAACCCCATTATAAAATGGGCAAAAGATATGAACAGACACTTCACAAAAGAAGACATCTGAGCAGCCAACAAACACATGAAGACGTGCTCAACCTCACTAATTATCAGGGAGATGCAAATAAAAACCACACTGAGATACTACCTAACTCCAGGCAGAATGGCAATTATCAACACTCAAAAAATTAAGCTGCTGGAGAGGGTGTGGTGAAAAAGGAACACTTTACACTTTTGGTTGGGAGTGTAAACTATGCAACCTCTGTGGAAAGCAGTGTGGTGATTCCTAAAAGCTCTAAAAATCGACCTTCCATATGATCCTGCAATCCCCCTACTGGGAATATACCCTGAAGAACTCAAATCACTCTATAAAAAAGATATCTGCACACGCATGTTTATTGCAACGTTGTTCACAATAGCAAGAACCTGGAAACAACCATTATGCCCATCAAAAGAGGACTGGATTAAAAAAATGTGGTACATGTACATGATGGAATACTACGCAGTCATAAAAAAGAACAAAATCATGAACTTCACAGCAACCTGGATGGAACTAGAGTCTATAATACTGAGTGACCTCTCACAGAAACAAAGATCCGAGTATCACATGTTCTCACTCATATAATGGACCTTGAACATCCAATGTAATACTATAAGAAAATGACTGATGGTAATGGGAAACTATGGGGGGAGGGGATGGGATTAACAGTAGCAAATATCTGTCTGGGGATGGGAAAACACCTCTTATCAACAGGGTGCCAGAATGAAATGTAATTGTACACCTAACCCTTAACTGTACCCCACAAAACCATAATAAAAACATTGATTAATTAAAAAACAAACAAACAAAGAAAGGATTGGCAGTAGTGGGAATCTGCCTGGGGTCAGGGCATACCTCATCAACAAGGGTACCTATATAATGAACATTTGTATATCTAACACTGAATTGTGCACCACTACTTTAAAACAAACAAACAAACAAACATAGAAAGGAATCTTTAAAAGACAGAACAAAGCCTCCAAGAGATGTGCAATAATATTAAAAGGCCTAATGCATTCCTGATCAGTATATCTGAAGAAGAAAGGAAAGCAGAAACACCTTGGAACAAAATTCCATGAAATTATCCAAGAAAACTTCCCTCATCTCATCAGAGACATGACTATCCAAACAAAAGAGATTCAGAAAACCTCTGCAAGGCATCAAATGAGAAGACCAACTCCTAGTCACATAGCAATTTGCTTACACAAAGTAGGTATAAATAAAAAATTCTGAAGACAGCAGAGAGGAAGATCAGACTACCTACTGGGGAAGACCAATTAGAATACAGCAGACATATCTGTGAAGCACTATGGACTAGAAGGGACTGGAGTCCAATCTCCAAAGTTTTCGAAGATAAACAATTCCAACTAAGAATTGCCTACCCACCTAAGCTAAGCTTCAACAGCAATGGATTATTAAAATCCTTCCCAGACATCCAGTCCCTAAGATATTATGCTGTTTTCAGACCAGCTCTACAGGAGACACTTGAGAAGTTATTAAGCACAGAACGAAAAAAAAAAAAAAAAAGAATGACCATGCACTTTGCAAGAGTACAGGAAAACACAAAATCAACAGAGCATACATCACAACTACAAAATTGAAAACATTTCATACTTCACTCCAAAGGTTAAAAGAAAGCAAAAGGCAAACACAAAATTTTATAAGATCCTCATGACAGGGATAAACTCACATTTAAATAATCAGCCTGAGCATGAATGGACTAAATGCACCACTGAAAAGACATAGAGTGGCAAACTGGATTTTAAAAAACCACAGTTCAACAATCTACTGCCTCCAGGAAACTACAATGACTACCTGCAGGCTCAAGATCAGAGTCTGGAAAATGAACTTTCAGGCAAACAGAAAGGGGCAGAAGTAATTGTTCTAATATCATACAAAAAGCCTTCAAGCTATCTAAAATCAAAAAGGAAACAGAAGGACACTACATATTGATAAAATGTTCAATCAACCAGCAAGGAATAGTCATCCTAAACATACATGTACCCAAGCCAGGAGCACTAGGTTTTATAAATCAACAATTAAGCAAACTAAACGAGGACAATGACTTACACATAATCATAACTGGAGATTTAAAACTACCCCCACTAACAACGCTAGACAGAACATCAAGGCAAAAAAAAATCAATAAAGAGATCTGAAACCCCAGCCGGGTCGGTGGCTCAGCCCGTAATCCTGCACCTTTGGGAGGCTGAGGTGAGTGCATTGCCTGAGCTTGTGGGTTCGAGACCCACCTGGGCAACTTGGCGAGACCTCATCTCTACAATAAATCAAAAATTAGCCATGCGTGGTGGCGTGCACCTGTAGTTCTGGCTATTTGAAAGGCTGAGGTGGAAGGATGGCCGGAGGCCAGCAGGTCGAGGCTGTGGTGGCCAGGAGTGGCCACTGCACTCCAGTCTGGGCAACAGAACAAGACTCCAACTCAAAAAAAAAGGGATCTGAAACCCCAACTCAACACTTGACCAAATGGACTTAATAGACATCTACAGAACACTTCACCCAACAACTACACAGTATACATTCTACTCATCAGCACTTGGAACATACTTCAAGATTCATTCTTGGACATAAATTAAGCATAAACAAATTCCAAAAAATTTAAATAATACCATGCATCTTCTCAGATCATGGTGGAATAAAAACAAATATTGCTACCAACAAGATCTCCCTCAAAACACACAAAGACATGAAAACTAAACCAGAAATTGCTGAACAACTCCTGAGTCAACAAGAAATCAAGAAAGAAATTAAAAGATTCCTGAAAACAAAGACACATCTTATCATAATTTCCAGGATGTCCTGAAAGCAGCATTAAAAGGAAATTTTATAACTCTGCACATACACATCAAGAAAATAAAAATATCACAAGTAAGCAGCCTAAAGTCACACATAAAGAAGCTGGAAAGACAACAAAATCCTACTGAGCCCACAGGTTCAAGACCCGCTGGGCAACTTGGTGAGACCTCATCTCTACAATAAATCAAAAATTAGCTGGGTGTGGTAGCACACTCCTGTAGTTCCAGCTACTTGGAAGGCTGAGGGAAGGATTGCTGGAGCCTAGCAGGTTGAGGCTGTGGTGGCCGGGAGTGGCCTCTGCACTCCAGTCTGAGCAACAGAGTGAGACTCCACTCAAAAAAAAAAAAAATCCTATCTTCAGCAGAAGGATCCAGGTCACCAAAATATAGTTGCAGCTGCAGGACATAGAAGACAAAAATATCGTAGAAAAAATCAACAAGACAAAAAGCTGGTTCTTTGAGAGGATAAATAAGATCAATCGACCTCCTAGACAGATTGACTTTTAAAAGCCCAAATAAATCCAAATAGAAATGTAAAAGATGAAGTCATAGCTGACACAGAAGAAATTCAAAAGATTATCAGAGATTACTACGCACACCTGTTTGGAAATGAATTCGAAAGCCTAAAGGAAATGGAGGACTTTCTGACATCACACAACCTTTCAAGTTTGAATCAAAAAGAAACTGAAATCCTAAACAGACCAATAACAACCCAGGAAACCAACTTTGTCATAAGGAATTTACCTACAAATAAAGTCCTGGACCAGATGGCTTTCCTGTTGAATTCTACAAAACATACAAAGAGGAACTGATACCATCCCTACTGAAAGTTTTCTAGGCAATTGAGAAAGACAGGACTGTGTCAAATCATTTTGTGAAGCTATCATCACACTGATATTCAAATCTGTAAAGACTCCACAAAGAAAATGAATTACAGGCCAGTCTCTTTGATGAACATAGATGCAAAACTTCTCATTAAAATTCTAGCAAATCAGATTCCACAACACATCTCAAGAATCATCAGCCATGACCAAGTTGGTTTCATTCCCAGAATGCAGGGCTGGTTAAACATTCACAAGACCATAAACACAATTCAATACTTTAACAGGTATAAAACCAATAACCAGCCAGGCTCGGTGGCTCAGCCTGTAATCCTGCACCTTTGGGAGGCTGAGGTGAATGGATTGCCTGAGCCGGCGGGTTCGAGACCCACCTGGGCAACTTGATGAGACCTCATCTCTACAATAAATCAAAAAATTAGCTGGGCGTGGTAGCGTGCACCTGTAATTCTGACTACTGGGAAGGCTGAGGTGGAAGGATCGCCGGAACCCAGCAGGTCGAGACTGCGGTGGCCGGGAGCGGCCACTGCACTCCAGTATGGGCGACAGAGTGAGACTCCAACTCAAATAAATAAATAAATAAATAAATAAATAAATAAATAAATAAAAAACAATAACCAAATGGTTATATAATTAGAAGCAGAAGAAGCTTTCAAAATCCAGCATCCCTTCTTGATAAAAACCCTTGAACACCTAGGCACAGATGAAACATTTCTCAAAAAAAGGACATGCATGATAAATCCACAGACAACATATTGCGCAATGATCAGAAGTTAGAAGCATTTCCCCTGAAAACGGGAATAAGACAAGAATGTGCACACTCACCCCTTCTGTTAAACATTGAGTGGGAGGTCCTTGCTAAAACAATCAGGCAAGAGGAAATCAGGAGTGTCCAAATAGGAAAAGGGGAAGTTAAGTTCCCCCTTGTGGAAGATATGATCCCATACCTTAAAAACACAAGGGAGTTCCAACAACCTCCTTACATGGATAAATGTCTTTGGTAAAGTTTTGAGGTACAACAACAATGTGTAAAGTACACTGGCATTTCTATACACCAGTTGCAAACAAGCAGAGACCCAAATAAAAGACATAATTCCATTCACAATAGCCACACACACAAAAAGAAATATCTTGGCATCTACCTAACCAGAGAAGTAAAAGGCCTTTACAACAAAAAACACTGTTTAAAGAAATCAAAGATGACACAAACAAATGGAAAAACATTCCATGTTCATGGAGTGCAAGAATCAATATCATCAAGATGTCCCTCTTATCCAAGACAATCTACAGATTGAATGCAATGCCCATCAAATTACCAGCATCATTCTTCTCAGGCCTGGAAATGACAACACAGAAATGCACAAAGAAAAAATAACATAAATAGTCAAAACAATCCTCAGCTAAGAAACAAAGTGGGAGGTATTACACTTCCAGACTTTAACCTTTACTGTAAGTCTACAATAATCAAAACAGCATGGTACTGGTACAAGAACAGGCATATAGAACAGCAGAATAAGACAGAGATTCCAGAAGCAAATGCTCAGTCTCTCAACCAACTCATCTTTGACGAAGCCATCAATAAAAATACTGAGGAGAGGAGACCTATTTAGTAAATTGTGCTGGCAAAACTGCCTGACCGCTTGCAGAAGAATGAAACAGGATCCCCTACCTGTCACCATATGCAAAAATAAACTCCAAATAAATCAAATACCTAAACATAAACCCTTAAACTATAAGAATCTTAGAAGAAAATTTAGAAGACACTTTTATGCACATTGGAGTAGGCCAATCCTTGATCAAATCCCAAAAGCATATTCCATAAAAGATAAGATAGACAAGAAGGACCTCATCAAACTGAAAAACTTTTGCACAGCAAAAGAAACCATCAAGAGAATGAGGAGACAACCCAAGAATGGGGAAAATTATTTGCTAATTATGTATCTGACTAGGGCCTAACTTCCAGGATCTACAAGGAACTCAAAAGAACTGAAAGATAAAAAAACCAAACAACCCTATTTTTTAAAAAAGGCAGATGACATGAATAGATACTTCTTAAAAGAAGACATATGCGCAGTCACCAAATACATGAAAAGATGCTCAGCCTCAGTAATCATCAGCGAAATGCAAATCAGACCACCTGGATACCACCTCAGTAAGGATAGCTGTCTTCAATTAAAAAAAAAACAAACAATAGATGATGGTGCAGGTACAGGGAAAAGTGGACACTACTGCAATTTTGGTGGGAGTGCAAACTAGTCCAAGCTTATGGAAAATAGTGTGGTGATATCTAAAGAAACTAGAAATTCACCCTCCCTACAATCTAGCAATTCTCCTGGGAATTTAGCCAGGGAAACACAATAGTTCTACCAAGAAAGATACCTGCACACGCATGTTTATTGACACACTATAGCAAAAAACATGGAACCAATTCCACTGCCCATCGAAAGTGGACTGGATAAAGAAAACATGGTACAATACATGATAGAATGCTATGCAGCCATAAAGAAGGACAAAATTATGACTTCTCAGCAAATTGCATGGAACTGGAGACAATCATTCTTAGTGATCTATCACAGAAACAAAGAACTGAATGCCACATGTTCTCACTCATGATTGGGACCTGAACATGAACAACATTAGCACAAGGGAGACATCTGCAGTCACCGGGCACTGCCGGGGGAGGTTGGGGTCCATGTAACAACACGATGGGTACCTAGTTCTAAACCAGGGGAAGTGAGGGCCAATTGAAGGCCCAAAATTTACCTGTGCAGACATTACATAGGTACCTAATCCTGACTTGTGCCCTACACCTTTATAATAAAATAAAGCAAAAAAAGAAAATATTCAAAAGATTGTAGTAGGATGGTAGTGTGGTGAATGAAATGAAGGCTACCGAGTCCTCATTTTTCAAAAAGGAAGTCCAAAGAAAATGTCAAAAGTAAAAAAAAAATTAGCAAGTATCTTAAAATGTTATTTAGAGAAGACTTTGATTTCTTCAAGAAAAGTTGCTGCTATTTAGGAAGATTTCACTATTGTGGCTCCTGATGGGAGAATCCAGGAACTTATCCTGGTATCACTGTGAAGCAGACACATAGAAACCCAGAGCTCACTATGGCAAACTCCAGTGTTGAACATGATACAAAGGAAGACAACATCCAACAGGAGGGAACAACTAATGGGTTTTTTTCCCATGGTGTTACTCTCTCTAGCGTATTAATATTACTATCCTATTCAGATAATCGAATGTGAATTGTATTCTTCCAGCTACAGTGGGGCTGCACCACACCAAGTTAAAATGTCCTTGGTGTTGTAGGTAATCCACATCAAAACATGATACCTGCTCTGAGCAGGCCTTACACAGATGATTAAGAATTTTTCTAAGAAGCCCCAAGTTTTAATTACATTCCTCTTATGACATATCATGGGAATAACATGTTGTCTCTTTCTTTAACATCAGAAATGTGGAATTAAAAATTACGGCATATAACATCAATAAGGATACCTGATCTCATACCAGGTGAAGTGGGATCAAAGGTAGGCCCAAAATTTACCTGTATGATGACCACTTATCTACCTAATCCTGAATTGTACCCCACATCTTTAAAATGAGATACTAAAAAATTAATAAATAAAAATTATAGCACTTGTTCTTGACTTAATATCCTCACCTTATGTAAATAATATTCTTTCCTTTTTCAAAAGTTTTATTTTATTTCATTTTTTATTTATTCACTTATCTGTTTGAAAGACAATTCTAGTAGCAGCCTCCAGAGAGGCTCCAAGAGCAGAAATGAACTTCAGGCCAACTAAGAAACCTGTTGCTACTTCTTGGATGAACAACTTGAGAATTCAAGATGTTGGGCCCACACTGGTTTGGGGTCTGCTGAGATTTTTACCAGCAAATGCTTTCCCATGCCTAGCCTATTGGTAGCAGAAACCTTGGTACACCAAGCTTCTATCACCCTGAGTGCCAGGAGAGGTACAACTTCTTCATACCTCTTCCTTCTTCCACATCTCACGTGTGACACATCTCTGACAGTTCATCAGAAAATTGCTGTCTTCAGTTTCTGGGGTACTCTTGTGGCAGTTGGAAGAGATGATAGATTCAATCTGAAGAATCCATCTTAGAAGTCTGGAGGGCACATCCAAGATACTATGTGCACAGCCCAAACCTCCTTCCACCTAAAGCCTGGTTCTTCCAAAGTCTTCCTTTTCTCTATCAATGTCCACTCCATCTTTCTAGCTGCTCAGGCCAGAAATCTTTGTTATCCTTGACCTCTCATGACTTCTAACTGCACTTACAACCCACAAGCAGGCCCTGCAGTCCATCTGCAACATTAAAATAGAATCCACTGCTCCCGGAACCCAGATCCAATTTCATTCTCCTACATGGGTGTCACTGCCATCATTTCTTGATTGTTATTCCTGTTGCCTCCCCTGCTCCCAGTTTTCTTATGATCAGTTCTTCTCACAGCAGGATGTTCGACTCCTCACAGAAGAATCCTTTTAACACTTAAGCCACATTATCCTTTTTTCTGCTCAAAGCCTGCATGTGGCTTTCATCTCATTTTCACAAAAATCCAAAGTCTTCCACAGCCTGCAGGCTCTACATTAGTGGTCTTTCAAAGTGATGATCTGGTAGGAAATAAGGAACTTCTGCCTCAAGGTCAATTAACTCACTTCTGTCATGGAGAATGTCTTGCAATGAAAAAACATCAGCTGAAATAATCAGGACTCTCAATGAGGTAGGTGATTATCATTGTGGCCAAACTGCTTGGCTCCTTGCAGATCATCTTTGAGTAGCACTGCCCTATACAGCCTGGTCCCTTCTGTGCTTTTCATCTCATCTCTCATCCAACTCACTTTGGTCACAGTAGCTTCCTGATCGTTCCTCCAACATGCCAATATGCTCCTGCTCCAGGGCCTTTGCACTGGCTGTTTTCTTTCCCTGGATCAATCCTTTTCCAGAGACCTACATGACCAGCTCCCCTGTCTTCCTTAAGGTCTCTGCTCAAATGCCACCTCCTCATGGAATATATCACTGGCCATCTTATATAAATGAGAAGTACCCACCCCTTGTCTAACCATTCCCTAGCTCTTTTACTCTTCTTTATCGCCCTTTAGAGGACTGATCGCGATCTGAAATAATGCTTGTGTCTTTCTTGATTGCTTCTTCCTTCTCATTAGAATATCAACTCCATGGGACCAGTGTTCTTTCATTAACCTGTGTCCCCTGCAACCACTATGAGACTGCTCAATAACTTATTGTTCAGAAGAAAAATTAACTCACCTGTTAGTAACTGAACTCTGGGAATTGAGTAAAGGCACTTTGGCTTGTGGATAAAATGTGGAAATTCCAACCTCTTGAACTTATGTAGATTGAGCCCTAGTGTTGATATCTACTGCTGTGCAATAAAAACTCCAAAGTTAGTGGTGTTAAACATCTATCATTGAATTGTGCTCAAGGATGCCATGGGCCAGGGATTCCGATGGAAAGAGTGGAGAATGACTTGTTTCTGCTCCACCACATCTGGGGCCTCAGATGGAAAGACTCAAAGTGCTGAAGTTTTTATTTTTTGTAGGAGGGGCAAAACTCTAAATTCATCTTCTTATAGTCCTGAATGTACTGGAGAATAAAATTAACATGGGGCAAATTAACAAAAAGAAAGCATATAATTTTATTTAATGCAAGTTTTACCAGGGATGGATGCCCTCATAAGGAAATGAAGACCCCAAAAGAAACAAAGACAATCACTTATATATGGAAAATAAGAGTAAGTTGTGATATGTGATAAAATAAAGAGGCTTGGGTTGGGGTAGAAAACTAGGTACAGAAGTAATGAGGAAGACATGGGTTAGCGGAACAAGGTTTGCTTGTACAGTTTCCCCTCAGCTTCAATTTCTCATCCTTGTGATAAGAATATTATTTTATAGGGAGGTGTCTTTTACACAGGAAATTCATCTCCTGCTTTTGAGAACCACAATGAAGGTGAGAGTGATCCTCTTGCGTTTGCTATTTTAAGTATCTTTATTATTTTAGATTGAAAAATAAAGTCTATTTAGAAAGTAAATTGGAGAGAGAGAGAGAGAAGATTCACTTCCACTAGGTAGGGGAGGGAGCCAAAGCTTAAGAAAACATGGTAACCATAGCTCAATGAACACATAGCCTTGCCAGTGCTTTAAAGAAAACAAAGGTCTTCATGTGCCTTTCATTCAAATTAGTCAACAGGTCATACATTGTATTTTAAGGTGGCATGTACTTAACTCCTCAACCTGAATAGCAGGGGGCTGAACTATTCTGGTGGCACACTCGCTCACTAATCTGTGCCTGGGCTGGGATGGCTCCAAGGCTGGGCTGAGATAGTAAGGTCAACTAGAGCAGCTACAGGCACCTTCCAAGGTCATCAGCAGGGAGTGAGCTCAGCCCTGAAGACACTTTGAGTATAGCAGAGAAAATTCACTTATTCCACTGCAGTCTGAGAAGGTGCATGGTCATATTTCAATCTTAGGGAATTTGTTTATGCTTGATTTATGGTCGAATGTGTGGTCAATCCTAGAGTATTATCCATGTGGTGATGAGCAGAATGTATATTCCATGCTTTTTGGGTGTAGTGTTCTGTATAGGTACCAATTTAGTCCATTTGGTCAAGCGTTACATTAAGGTTCTGAATCTCCTTGTGACTCCTTGTCTTGATGATGTCTAAGGTTGTGAGTGGGGTATCTAAGTCCCCAGCTAGGATAGTGTTAGAGTCAATGTCTTTTTTGAGTTTACCTAGAAGCTTCTTTAAAAAGTTGGTGCTAAGCTCTATGATAGCTGATATATCAGCCTTTGAGGCTGAGGTGATGATTACATGTGACGGATTGAACCTTTTATCATTATTTACATAAATCATTAATACATGTCAATGCTTTTTGTTATGAAGGCTAGGCGGAAGATCGCCGGTATTGCCCTGCATCCACTAAGTGCAGTGGCCACTGACTCCGTCTTTAAGATAGACTTTCCATTCAAATGAAGTTATGTTCCATCTTTGTCTTGAGTTGATGGATCATTTCTGTGAGATGACCAGTTCTTGATAACTTATGTATCTTTGTCTCATAATTTTTATTAAGGCATTTTGATATTAAAACATCCTCTTTTCAGTGGTGTTCCATTCATTAAGTTTTGTACAATTATTAAGTGTGAGAGTCCTTTCCTGTATGTAATTCTTTGTGAATTTATTGCTGTCTGCTGTATGTTTGTCCTTTTGTCTTCTTCCCTTTTCAGGTGCTGGATTGATTCCATCGTTATTTTCAGATCTGAGTTTATGCCTTCGTGCATCTTAGAGGTAGCAGGCTGCTTTTGTTTTTTTTTCATTGTCTTTCTGTGTTCTAATCTGGGTTATTCAAGTGCTTCTTCAGATTCTCCTAACCAGGAAGGGTAGAAGGTCTTGTTTGTATTCCTTTTTCTGGACAATATTTAACTTACATCTCTGAAGAATTGGTTAGTAGGCAGGTAACTCTTAGGTTGAATTCTAAACGTTTTAGATTTACTATTGAAGACTAGGCTCCAGCTTGTAGAAATTCTTTTGAAATGCTTTCTTGAGATTTTGAAGTTGGGCTAGCTATCCTATTGAGTTTCCTGGATATCTGTGTATTTAATTGCTTCTCTGTTGTAGTTTGACCTTTCTTTGTCTTTAGGATTTTTTCTTTGATACCTACTTTGTGTAGGCAAATTACTGTGTCTAGGAATTGGTCTTGTCATGTGTTGTCTTGCAGTGGTTCTCTGGATCTCTTGTGTTTGAATGGTCACATCACTGATGAGATGAGGGAAGTTTTCTTGGATAATTTTGTGGAATGTTTGTTCAGGGTGGTCTCTGTCTCTCTATCTGCCCCAGGAATTCCAAGGAACCTTAGGTTCAGCCTCTTGAAATAACCACTCATCCTTTGGAGTTTTTGTTCTGTATTTTTAGGCTTCTTTTCTATGTTTTTAACAGTTTGGGTTATTCCTATTTTAGTCCTCAAGATCTGAGATTCTTTCTTCTACTTGGTTAATTCTGCTTTCATGCTTATTAGTTTGTCATTTATTTCAATCACAGTATTCTCTACTGCTGCTATCTCTGTTATCAACTTCTTCATTCTTTCCTCTTTTCTCTCCTCATTTCTACTTATTCTCTCTATTAGTATCTAGATATCTGAGTTTGTGGTTTGAGTCCAGTCATTCTGGGAGCTCTTCATTGTTTGAGATACAAAGTCTGTATTCTCAGTGATTGACCTCCAGGGGGCTATTTGAGACCCATATTCTTTTGGTTTTCTTCATTTTTGTAGATTTTTTACCTTTTTACCTCTTTTTAAATTCTGTTGTTCAGTGATAGGGAGTTAGCTTTTACTTCTGTTTGCTTAATCTCCTATTCTTCCTTATGTAGATCCTATGACTTTGTTCAATTCTGAAGTTGGACTGGAGGTGGGGAATCTGTACTTTTTGCAGTTTTGAGATTTAATTGAGGGGGAGCTGTGATTCAGAAACTAACTGAAGACCCCAGTATCCACTAACAGGTGTGTGGGCCTCCTGGAACCCACTTCCCACTGCCTTACAATCTGTCCATGCAGTGGGGATATATGTTTGCCCCCTGAAAGCAAGGTGAGGAAAGAAAAAGGAAAATAATGGAAAAAGGAAGGAGGAAGGTATAGAAAGGAAGAAGAGAGAAAACAGACAGGAGTACCGACTAACAAATAAACAGAGAAATGAAGACAGAAAAAATTTTAAAAACACAGAGACAATCATGCAAACACAGAAACTGACAAAAATAAAACCCTATTGATGTACTGTTTCTCAAAAATACCCATACACAAACAGGAAATATAAAAATATCAGCATTAAAATAGCTGAAACAAAGCAAGCACAAAAACATAATCAAAACAGAAAGAAAGAAAGAAAAAAGAGAAAAAAACTAACACCAAAAAAACAAGCAAAACAAAACACAAAAAAGCAAAACTTGCTCTGTGGCCATTCCTGTAATACCAATTTCCTTCAGCTGGTGCCACTGCATTAAGGAGCAGCTCTGGTCTCCAGGCACTCCCCTCTGCTCTCAGTGCAGGCTGATAGGGTTGCTTTCAGCATGGGTCAGATGCCTCACGGACTACTGTGGGAGGAGGGTGGATTAGATCTGGACTCACCCAGCTTGCTGCCACTGCTGTCAAGTCTCCTGCTCAGATCTGACATGTCTGTGTCTGTTCCAGTGTGGGGGAGGGGCATCTGTCTCTCCAAGTTTGATGAGGAGATAACCTCTAGGTCCAGGTTGGAGGCTGGGTGGGGCAATGCAGGTCAGAGAAAATGGCATCGGTCAGCATCTCCTCACCAGTGGCAGGGCTCCTTTCCAGCTTTCCACGACCTGCTTTCTCCACAGATCCTGGGGCTCATGTCACTCTGCTGTCACAATTGATGGTGTGGGTGGTACCAGGTGGTGAGGAGCAGCTATTTTCTGCTGCCTCTTCTCAGAGAGAGCCCGAGAACAGCAGACAATCCTGCATGACAGGGGCTCCAATCTCAGGACAGTGGGGTGTTGCTGTCACTTCTGGAGGAGAGCCCCAGATACACGAACCCAAGTCTCCCCTCAGACAGACCTTCACTCACCCACTGGCACACACCCACTCATGCAGAGAGTCTTTATGGACACTCACTGTTGCGGAGACTCTCACAGTCCAACCTGTTCCCTCGCCATCTTGCCAGAAATCCAAAATAGACATTAATGCCTCCACTAGGTCAGGTCTCACAAGTATTTCATGAAGTTACCTTTTTGAAGAGGTATTTGAGATCACCTAGAGGTTCTGAGATGTAAGATTCAGTTGATTGATCTTCAGCAGGAATGCCAGAGGCTGGAGAGGGAGCTGGCTTGAGTCTGGACAGATGTATCCAGGAGGGGAGTCCCAGGAGTTTGGCTGCAGTGGGAGTGGTTAGAATGACTTGAGAGGATCCCTTCCATGGTGGCTGAAGGGGCTTAGTTTGTCCTGGCAAGTCTTTGAGAAATACCCAGTCTCCAGGTTTTAGTTGTGATTTGGGAATGGGGGCCAGAAGATGCTGATCTGCATAGTCTCTTAAAAGTTTTCTGGCTAATTCCAGGACTGGAGATAATTTCCTAGGGGAGGAATTCTGTGGGTAGCCCAGGCTGTAAGAGTAGAGGACTGCCATACATTAATTCAAAGGAACAAAGGTGCTTTGGGAGTGGTCCTGAACCTCAGAAGAGCCATGGGCAGTAATTGTGGCCATCCTAGTTTAAATTCCAGAGACAGTTTGGTTAGGTTTGTTTGAGAGTAGAGTGTGCTTTCTCTATTTTCCCTGAAGATTGGGAATGATAAGCTGTATGGAGATTAAAGTTTATGCCTAGAGCTTCTGAAACTTACTGCATTATCTGAGAAGTAAAAGCAGTGCCATTGTCTCTCTACAGGAGACAGGAAGGCCAAATCCAGGAATTATTTCATTTATTAGAGCCTGGGAAACTTCAGAGCCTCTTTCTGAAGTTGTAGGGAAAGCCTCCAACCAGCCTGAAAAGGTATCAATAAAAGTTAATAGAGGCCGGGCTCAGTGGCTCAGTCTGTAATCCCAGCATTTTGGGAGGCCAAGGCAAGTGGATTTCCTGAGCCCATGGGTTCAATACCAGCCCAGGAAACT
>JAPVLO010006940.1:0-21050 GCA_027257055.1 Cephalopachus bancanus | reverse complement strand
TGGGAAACGCCATGTCAAAGGTCTACTGCGTTGGTTTTCATTTGCTGGTAGTTTTCTTCTTGGTGGGTATACGGTGAAATAAATGATTCTCAAGGTACAGCTTGATTTATCATAGCAGAGCGATATGTCAATACTTCACCTTTTGGAATGAGCATGTAAATTGTGCCACACATTGAGAAAAATGAGTGCTACACACTCACTTGTAGAAAAGCAGTACTTGCTTTCGTTTTGAATACTATGAAGTTTCTCCCGTTGCCGTTTCCCTATGCTGCGAAATGCAGTCATTCTCCCTTTTGCCTTGCTGAATAAGCGCAGATGGCCTGTGTTAGGCTTGTTGTGAGGGTGCATCTTTCTTGGTATTGAGTGAAGACACGGGTCTTCAACTGTGTGCTGCGCTCTTTCAGGGATATCAATGTTATTCTAACTTGGTGCATGCTCCAATACATGAGTCTCACAGTCGTCTTCTCATTTTCAGTTATGCTCTGCAGAGTTCTTCTGTTTGACCTAGGAAGACTTTAATCGGTCACGTATGGGAAAGTGCAGCTCAGTGGTGCCTCCTGGTGGGCTATGGGAACTCCACAGTAGAGTACGAATGCATGACTTTGTGAATTCACTGGGTGCATTCTGAAATCTTTCTCCTTTTCAAATTTTTGTGTTGTAGGAAACACAATTGCTCCGCCAATCGCATTGACGAAAAAGAGCTGTCTGCCTTCGTCGTGCTTGTTTTGAATGCGAATCTCCCTTGGAAAATGCTGTGTGAAAAGTGTGCTGCCCTGTCATTTACTGGCGTTGAGTCCTCTAAGGCATTGGGGCATGCTGTACTTCCTGATTGTCACTTGTTCTCCTTCATGTATATTACGCTCTCCATGGTGACTGCTTTGGCTGTGCGTCTCGTCAGCCTTTCACATTCAGGAAAGATCAACTCCACTGGGCCACAATGCGTGATCTCAGACATTCACAGTTACTGGTGGGAAAGCGTTGTGTGTGCCCCGGGAGAATTCTTTGTTATTGTTTCTTTACAGCTTTTCCTGTCCTGGGAAAACTATTGCACTGTGGATTGCTGGGGGGAATAGCCTCTCCTAGGCCTGTAGTGAATAGGCATCTTCCTTGGTGAAGTGTGTGCCAAATGTGTGCTGCAGTGTTATCTCATTGCTATGACTAGTATTCTTCTTTGCTGCCTGCTGTAATACCTCATTCCCACTTTTCCCCTTGATTTGTGTTCCTTTCCTTAGAGGGCCTTTGCTTACGAGAGTGAAACGTTCGTGTTTCACGGATAGAACTCCGCGATACAAAGTGCCCCAATGAGTGATATATGTGCTCCCCAGTGACGAGCAGGAGAGCATTATTTGTTTATGGGGAGAATTCTAAATTGTTTTTCCCTATGGCATCGAAACCTACTAAGGACTACCAATGCTGTGACGTTTTCATTTCTGAAGAAGCACGGAGAGCCTGTGTTAAACTGGTGGTGACGGTGGGACTTCCTGGGGACAGGCTATCCAAGCGTGCGCTGCACTGCTATTCATTGGCAGTCTGTATTAAGCTGGCTTTGTGCACGCTCTCATCCCTGATATTCAGAGCGTCCCTGTGTATACACTATAGTAGTCAGGGACCGTTTGGTGAGCAGATTGCAACTTCACGTGCAGCCCAGACTGGAACCAGGTCTCCACAGCCATTGGTGACCAAGCAGGCTTCATTCACCGGGGAATGCAGAAAAGTTTCCTCTGTTTAAATGGGCATCTAATGCCGAATACAATGGCTCTGCGGGTTCATTTGCCAAAAGGCCTGAGAGCCTCTGTTTCGTTTCCGGAAAATAAGAGTCTTCCATGGGAGACATTCCTCAAAACTGCACGTCACTGAATGGGGCAACAACGATTATACTGGCTGTGTCTTTGGTGTGATACCTGATTCTCTCCGTTTCTCTTCAACGTACATCATACTACACTGAGTGCATATGCCTAGCAGAGCTGTATGAAATGTTTCCTGTATAAGAATGCCAACATGATGGTGCCTCCCTGAGTGAAATGACCGATTCACTGTTACTTTTGGGTAAGCATTATTGGTTCACCTATTGAATTCTACAATGTTTTTGATTTTACCTGTTCCTCTTCCATCCAAAGCAGTTGCTCCTCCGTTGGCAAGTATGAGTAAGAGCTGACAGGCCTCGCTCCCTCGTTGTGAGTGTGTATCAGCTTGGGAAACGCCATGCAAAGGTCTACTGCGTTGGTTTTTATTTGCTGGTAGTTTTCTTCTTGCTGGGTGTACGGTGTAATAAATGATTCTCAAGGTACAGCTTGATTTATCATAGCAGAGCGATATGCCAATACTTCACATTTGGAATGAGCATGTAAATTGTGCCACACATTGAGAAAAATGAGTGCTACACACTCACTTGTAGAAAAGCAGTACTTGCTTTCGTTTTGAATACTGTGAAGTTTTTCCCGTTGCCGTTTCCCTATGCTACGAAATGCAGTCATTCTCCCTTTTACCTTGCTGAATAAGCGCAGACGGCCTGTGTTAGGCTTGTTGTGAGGGTGCATCTTTCTTGGGAGACGGGTCTTGAACTGTGGCTGCACTCTTTCACGGTTATCAATGTTATTCTAACTTGGTGCATGCTCCAATAAATGAGTCTCACAGTCGTCTTCTCATTTTCAGTTATGCTCTGCAGAGTTCTTCTGTTTGACCTAGGAAGACTTTAATCGGTCACGTATGGGAAAGTGCAGCTCAGTGGTGCCACCGGTGGGCCATGGGAACTCCACAGTAGAGTAAGAATGCATGACTCGGTGAATTTACTGGGTGCATTCTGAAATCTTTCTCCTTTTCAAATTTTTGTGTTGTAGGAAACACAATGGATCCGCCAATCGCATTGACGAAAAAGAGCTGTCTGCCTTCCTTGTGCTTGTTTTGAATGCGAATCTCCCTTGGAAAATGCTTTGTAAAAAGTGTGCTGCCCTGTCATTTACTGGCCGTGAGTCCTCTAAGGCATTGGTGCATGGTGTAGTTCCTGATTGTCACTTGTTCCCAGTCATGTATATTACGATCTCCATGGCGACTGCTTTGGCTGTGCGTCTCGTCAGCCTTTCACATTCAGGAAAGCTCAACTCCACTGAGCCACAATGCGTGATCTCAGACATTCACAGTTACTGGTGGGAAAGCGTTGTGTGTGCCCGGAGAATTCTTTGTTATACTTTCTTTATAGCTTTTCCTGTCCTGGGAAAACAATTGCACTGTGGATTGCTGTTGGGAATAGCCTCTCCTAGGCCTGCAGTGAATAGGCATCTTCCTTGGTGAAGTGTGTGCCAAATGTGTGCCGCAGTGTTATCTCATTGCTATGACTAGTATTCTTCATTGCTGCCTGCTGTAATACCTCATTCTCACTCTTTCCCCTTGATTTGTGATCCTTCCTTGGAGGGCCTTTGCTTACGAGAGTGAAACGTGCGTGTTTCACGGATAGAACTCTGCGATACAAAGTGCCCCAATGAGTGATATAAGTGCTCCCCAGTGACGAGCAGGAGAGCATTATTTGTTTATGGGGAGAATTCTAAATTGTTTTTCCCTATGGCAACGAAACCTAGTAAGGACTACAAATGCTGTGCCGTTTTCATTGCTGAAGAAGCACGGAGAGCCTGTGTGAAACTGGTGGTGACGGTGGGACTTCCTGGGGACAGGCTATCCAAGCGTGCGCTGCACTGCTATTCATTGGCAGTCTGTATTAAGCTGGCTTTGTGCATGCTCTCATCCCTGATTCTCAGAGCGTCCCTGTGTATCCGCTGTAGTAGTCAGGGACCGTTTGGTGAGCAGAGTGCAACTTCACGTGCAGCCCTGACTGGAACCAGGTCTCCACAGCCATTGGAGAACAAGCAGGCTTCATTCACCGGTGAATGCTGAAAAGTTTCCTGTGTTTACACGGGCATCTAATGGCGAATACAATGGCTCTGCGGGTTCATTTGCCAACAATGCCCGAGAGCCTCTGTTTTGTTTCCGGAAAATAAGAGTCTTCCATGGGAGGCATTCCTCAAAACTGCACGTCACTGAATGGGGCAACAACGTTTATACTGGCTGTGTCTTTGGTGTGATACCTGATTCTCCCTGTTTCTCTTCAACGTACATCATACTACACTGAGTGCATATGCCTAGCAGAGCTGTATGAAATGTTTCCTGTATATGAATGCCAACACGATGGCGCCACCCTGAGTGAAATGACCGATTCACTGTTACTTTTGGGAAAGCATTATTGGTTCACCTATTGAATTCTACAATGTTTTTGATTTTACCTGTTCCTCTTCCATCCAAAGCAGTTGCTCCTCCGTTGGCATGTATGAGTAAGAGCTGACAGGCTTCGCTCCCTCGTTATGAGTGTGTATCAGCTTGGGAAACGCCATGGCAAAGGTCTACTGCGTTGGTTTGTATTTGCTGGTAGTTTTCTTCTTGCTTGGTGTATGGTGTAATAAATGATTCTCAAGGTACAGCTTGATTTATCATAGCAGAGCCATATGTCAATACTTCACATTTTGGAATGAGCATGTAAATTGTGCCACACACTGAGTAAAATGAGTGCTACACACTCACTTGTAGAAAAGCAGTACTTGCTTTCGTTTTGAATACTATGAAGTTTTTCCCGTTGCCGTTTCCCTATGCTGGGAAATGCAGTCATTCTCCCGTTTGCCTTGCTGAATAAGCGCAGACGGCCTGTGTTAGGCTTGTTGTGAGGGTGCATCTTTCTTGGGAGACGGGTCTTCAACTGTGTGCTGCACTCTTTCAGGGATATCAATGTTATTCTAACTTTCTGCATGCTCCAATACATGAGTCTCACAGTCGTCTTCTCATTTTCAGTTATCCTCTGCAGAGTTCTTCTGTTTGACCTAGGAAGACTTTAATCGGTCACCTATGGGAAAGTGCTGCTCAGTGGTGCCACCGGTGGGCCATGGAAACTCCACAGTAGAGTACGAATTCATGACTTGGTGAATTCACTGTGTGCATTCTGAAATCTTTCTCCTTTTCAAATTTTTGTGTTGTAGAAACACAATTGCTCCGCCAATCGCATTGACGAAAAAGAGTTGTCTGCCTTCCTTGTGCTTGTTTTGAATGCGAATCTCCCTTGGAAAATGCTGTGTGAAAAGTGTGCTGCCCTGTCCTTTACTGGCATTGAGTACTCTAAGGCATTGGTGCATGGTTAGTTCCTGATTGTCACTTGTTCCCATTCATGTATATTACCTCTCCATGGTGACTGCTTTGGCTGTGCGTCTCGTCAGCCTTTCACATTCAGGAAAGCTCAACTCCACTGGGCCACAATGCGTGATCTCAGACATTCACAGTTACTGGTGGGAAAGCGTTATGTGTGCCCCGGGAGAATTCTGTATTATTGTTTCTTTATACCTTTTCCTGTCCTGGGAAAACAATTGCACTGTGGATTGCTGTTGGGAATAGCCTCTTCTAGGCCTGTAGTGAATAGGCATCTTCCTTGGTGAAGTGTGTGCCAAATGTGTGCCGCAGTGTTATCTCATTGCTATGACTAGTATTCTTCATTGCTGCCTGCTGTAATACCTCATTCTCACTCTTTTCCCTTGATTTGTGTTCCTTCCCGTAGAGGGCCTTTGCTTACGAGAGTGAAACGTCCGTGTTTCACGGATAGAACTCTGCGATACATAGTGCCCCAATGAGTGATATAAGTGCTCCCCAGTGACGAGCAGGAGAGCATTATTTGTTTATGGGGAGAATTCTAAATTGTGTTGCCCTATGGCATCGAAACCTAATAAGGACTACCAATGCTGTGCTGTTTTCATTTCTGAAGAAGCACGGAGAGCCTGTGTTAAACTGGTGGTGACGGGGGGACTTCCTGGGGACAGGCTATCCAAGCGTGCGCTGCACTGCTATTCATTGGCAGTCTGTATTAAGCTGGCTTTGTGCACGCTCTCATCCCTGATTCTCAGAGCGTCCCTGTGTATACACTATAGGAGTCAGGGAGCGTTGGGTGACCAGAGTGCAACCTCACGTGCTGCCCTCACTGGTACCAGATCTCCACAGCCAATGGTCACCAAGCAGGCTTCATTCACCGGTGAATGCTGAAAAGTTTCCTCTGTTTACACGGGCATCAAATACCGAATACAATGGCTCTGCGGATTCATTTGACAACAAGGCCCGAGAGCCTCTGTTTCGTTTCCGGAAAATAAGAGTCTTCCATGGGAGACATTCCTCAAAACTGCACGTCACTGAATGGGGCAACAACGATTATACTGGCTGTGTCTTTGGTGTGATACCTGATTCTCCCTGTTTCTCTTCAACGTACATCATACTACACTTTGCTGGACTTTCACATTCGGAAGATAACTCCCTGGGCCTGGTGATTAGCATCTTCCTGGTGAAGGTGTGCCCCGGTTCTTGTTATTTTTTTACAGCTTTTCTGCCTGGGAAAACTATTCACTGTTTCGGGGGATGCTTCCTGCCTGAGGATGGCTTTCCTGGTGAAGTGTGTGCAAAGGTGCTCTGTATCATTGCATAGTATTTTTTGCTCCGTGAAACCATCATTTTCTTGTTGTTCCTTTCTTGGCCTTTGCTCGAATAAAGTTCTGTTTCACGGTAATCCTAAAAAGCCCCAAGAGTGTTATGGTGTGACGGAGGGATATGTTTAGGGGGCTAAATTGTTTTTCCTTGGCATCGAAACACTGGCTCCAAGCTTACTTTTATTCAGAGCGAGCCTGTGTTAAATGGTGTAGGGACTTTGGGGACAGGCATCCAGCGCGCTGACGTTTCATGGCATTGTATAAGCGGCTTTTCACGCTATCCCTGAATTCGCTCCCTTATCTTATGCAGACCTTTGGTGCGTTCAATTCACGGCCCAGACTGGACCGTTCCACATTGGGCCACAGGTCATTCCCGAATGCAGTTTCCCTGAATGGGCACAACGAATAAATGGCTTGCGGGTTCATTTCCAAACCTAGACCTCTTTTCTTCGGAATAAGCTTCCAGGGAGAATTCCTAAAATGCACCACTGATGGGGCACACGATTATACTGCTGTTCTTTGGGGAACCTATTTTCCTTTTTCACAATTTATAGTCTTCCACAAGCGTTGATTTCCGTTGGCAATATGGTCCCTGAGAATGCCGTTATGTTATTTTGGGAAGCATTATGGTCACTTGTTTGTTTTTATTTCTGTTCTCTTCTCCAGGTGTCCGTTGGAATATGATAAAGTACAGCCTGTCCCTCGTGGATGTTATCACTTGGGAAAGCATGAAAGTTCCTTTTTTTATTTGGTGTTTTCTTCTTGGGGAGGGTAATAATGTTTAATACAGTTATTTTCGAGCGTTCCAATCTTCAATTCGGAATCTTAAATTGTGCAAATGAGAAAAATGTGTACCTCTTGTAGAAGCATCTTGTTCGTTTTGAACTGTGAGTTCCCTTCCGTTTCCCTTTCAAATGGTCATTCTCCCTTTTATTGCTAAAGCCGCGCCTTTTAGTTGTTTGAGGGTCTCTTTCTTGGGAGACTTTAACGTGTGATTCAGGTTCAATGTTTCAACGGTGCATGCTCCAATAAATAGTCATGCTTCTATTTTATTTGCTTCGATTCTTCTTTTCAAATTTTGGTAGTAGGGAAATGCAGCTCGGTGCCACCGGGGGCCGGGACTCCGTGTAGAATGCATCCGTGAATTTCTGGGTAAAATTTTCTCCTTTAAATTTTGGTTGTGAAACCAATGGTGCATGATTGAGAAAAGTCGCCTTCTTTCGTTTTATGCGAATCCCTTGGAATGCTTTGTAAATTCTCCGATTTACTGCCTGAGCCCAAGGCTTGTGCATTAGTTCCTGTGACTTGTTCCCGAGAATTCTTCATGCTCTTTGGCTTCCTGTCGCTACATTCAGGAGTACTCGAGCCCTCTGCTCAGAATTCACTTCTGGTGGAAGGTTGTGTGTGCCCGGGAATCTTTGTTATACTTTCTTAATTTTCCTGCTGGAAAACAATTCACTTTTCTGGGAATGTTCCTGCCTTGAAGGCTTTCTTGGTGAAGTGGTGTTCCGATGTATCTCATCATGCATATTTTATTGCTCCCGTAAACCATCCATTTTCTTATTGGACTTCCTGAGGGCTTTCTTAGAAGAAACCTGTTAGGATAAATCTGCGTCAAAGTGCCAAGAGGATAGTGTCCCGTGGACGGGACTTTTTGTTAGGGGAAATTCTAAATTGTTTTTCCTTGGCAACGTATAAGCTCATGTGTGCTTTCATTCTGAACCGGAGGCCTGTGTAAACTGTGGTAGTGGGACTTTGGGGACAGGCTTCCAGCGGCCTGACTGATCATTGCAGCTTTAACGGCTGGCTCTTCACCCTGATTCTAAGTCCCTGTGTACCGGATATGGGACCTTGGTGCGGTCATTCACCAGCCCGAGGACCGGTTCCCGCATTGAGAACACAGGTCATTCCTAACTGAAAGTTTCTGGTTACACGGTTAATGGCGATCATGGTTGGGTTATTTCCCATCCCAGACTCTTTTTTCCGGAAAATAAGTTCAGGGAGGATTCCTAAAATGAGCACAATGGGGCACCCGTTTAATGGCGTTCTTTGTTACCTTTCCGTTTTTTCACTAATATCTACATGTATTCCTGCTTATAAAGTTTCTTTGATGCCAAGATGGCACCTGAGAATGCCGTTATGTTATTTTGGGAAAGCAATTTCAATGTCTACATGTTTTTGATTTCTGTTCTTTCTCCAGCGTTGTCTCGTGGATATGATAAGGTACAGCTTGTCCTCTTAGAGTTGTATCATTGGGAAAGCATGGAAAGGCACCTTGGTTATTGGTGTTTCTCTCTTGTGAGGGTAATTGTTCTAGAACTTGATTTTCTGCGCCTATGTAAATTCACATTTTGATGGCTGTAAATTGGCCCAACGGATGTGTACCTCTTGTAGAAGCATCTTTCTTGAAACTGGTTTTCCCGTTGCCGTTTCCAGTAAATGTATTCTCCCTTTGCCTGCTAATAAGGCACGGCCTTTTAGTTTTTGAGGGTCTCTTTTTGGGAGGGCTTAACGGTCACCTTTGGGAAAGTTATTCTAATTTCCTGCCAAACAAGTAAGTCGTTCTATTTTATTATTTGCATTCTTCTTTTCCTGAAATTTATGGTACAGAAATGCTCCATGGTGCCACCGGTGGCCTGACTCCCTGGTGATTTGATGGGAATTCCTTGATTCTGAAATTTCTCCTTTTCATTTTTGTTGAGAAACAAATTGTGCATGATTCGAAAAAATTGTTCCTTCCTTTTTGTTTTAATGGACTCCTTGGAATGCGTTGAAAATTCTCCCCCTTTACTGCATTGGCCAAGGCTGGTCAGGTTAGTTCTGTTGAGCCTTATGTTTCCGTCCTGGTATGTTTGTTCTTCTGCCTTTAATCAGAAAGTAATCCTGGGAAAGCTTCTAGCTTAGTTATGGTGGAAGGTTATGTGTGCCGGGGATCGTTTATTTTTCTTTATACTTTTCCTGTCCTGGGAAAACATCATTGATCTTTTCCTTTTGGCCTGTGAAGGCCTTTGGTAAGGGTGAAAGTGTGCCAGGTTACTCTGCATACTAGTCTCATTGTGCTTGTATCCCATTCACTTTCCTTATTTGTTTCTTCTAAGGGTTTGCCAGGTGAAACCTTTAGGATAAACTTGCGTCATTCCCAAAGAAAGTGTCCATGGGCGGGGATTTTTTTGGGGAGAATTCAAATTGGTTGCCCTATGCATGAAACCTAATAAGCTCATTGTGCGTTTCATTCTGAACAGGGCCTGTGTTAACTGTGGGCGGGGGCTTTGGGGACAGGTCAACTGGCTGCCTCTATCATGGATCTATAGCTGGCTTGCAGCTTCATCCCGTTCTAAGTCCTTGTTACACGGATCAGGACTTGGTGCGGTCACTACGCCCAGGCCGTCTCCCGCAATGGACCACAGGTCATTCCTAACTGAAGTTCCCTGAAGGGCACAACGAATACTGGCTTGCTTTTTGACAACAAGCCCAGCTCTTTTCGTTTCAAAATAAGAGTCTTCCAGGGAGATTCCTAAAATGCCCACGATGGGGCAACCGATTAATGGCGTTCTTTGTGGAACCATTTTGTTTCAACTATTATCACAGTGATTTACGCTTTCAACTCTGTTATGCGCAGATGGTGCACTAGAAGAGCGTTCACTCGTTTCGGGAATTGGTAACCATGTGAAATCTAAGTTGGATTCATTTCTGTACTTTCTCAGGGTTTCGCATTGATTCTAAAGGTCGCTGATTTTCTCCGTGGATGTCAGTGCTCACTTTGGAATCATGTAATTCTGCAGCTTTTCTTTGGTGTTTCCTTGGTGAAAAGCAATAAATTCTTGTAGTTATTTCCGTGCGTTTCCTTGTGAACTTATAATGCCTTACTTTGCAAATTGCAGAGGTGTAGCTCTTTGAAAAGAGTATTTTGTTTTGAAACATGAAGTTCACCGTGGCTTTCCTTCGGAAAAGTATTCTCCTTTTGCCATGCTCAAAATGTCACAGTCCGTTTCTTTTGTTGTGAGAGGTCTTCTGGGTTTGACTGAGAAAGGGTTTACTGTGTTGGTTTCAGGGATCATGTTGGGCTATTGGAGACCCACTAATACGAAGTCTCTTTTGATTCAGGTTGTTCAATTTTCTTTTCCAAAATTTTGTCGTCGATGGAATTGCTCGCTATGTTGACCAAAAGGGCTTGTGCTCACGTATGTTTTAATGTGACTCTGACATGGTGCATGTAGTCTTTCCTTTCAATTGGTTTGTGATAACATTGTCACGTGCATTCTGAATACTTTCTCCTTCTGTTGTTTTCATGGATCCTTGAATGCTTGCGAAAAGTTTGCCCCTTCGAATCACTTGGCTCAAGCTTGGGGAAGTCTCTATTGTGGATGTCTTTATGTGCTTGGGCTCTCTATGGTATGTTTGCTGTACGCTTTTCCGCCTTTGCATCATTATTGTTCCTGTGGAATGCTTCTGCTTCGGATACTGTTCGATGGTTAGTGTGCCCAGGTTCTGTGTTTTTCATTACTATTTCTGGAAAGCTCTGCCTGTGATTTGTGGTTTCCTCTCCTATCCTGTTGTTAGTATTGCCTTTGTGAGTGTGTGCAAGTGTGTTCGGTATCTATAAAGTCTTCTTTGGTGATGTAAGTGCCCATTGCGCTGTACTATTTGTTTACTGTAATTCTACTTTGCTTCGATGACGTCCTGTTTCACGATAATCTTCTTTTGTTCATAGGAGAGTGCTCGTTAACTGGCAGGAGGATTTTTAGGGAGATTTAATGTGCTCCCTGCATCATGAGTAGATTAATGCTTTGGCGTTTCTCCCTGATTTCGGAGGCTGTAACTTAGTACGTCAGGGCTGCTGGTGCGTTCAATGCACGGAGCCCTATTAACGGTCTGATGCGATTGCTTGGACGGCTTCTTCGGATTAAGCATTTTTATTAATGGGCATATGCGATCATGATTGCGGTTCATGTGCCAAGGACAGGTCTTTGTTTCGGAACAAGAGCTTCATCGGGGATTGCCAAACTGACCTCTAAGGGCATCAACCATTAGATGGTTGCGGGTTATCAAAAGCCTGTTCTGTTTCTTTCAGAAATAAGAGCTTCCTGGGACATTCCAAAAGTCCCTCTAGTGTGCCAACAAGATTTCTGCTGGTATTGACGATCCATTCTTTGCGTTCTTTAGGTACATCAATTAACTGCTGCATTTTTTGATTTCCGTTTCTCTTTACTAATAGATGCCCTCGTGGCCTACAGATGATGACAGTTCTTCCTTTGGATGCTTATGTTGGAAATGCATCTAAAGTGTTTTTGCTTTACTGTTACTTTGTCATTTTTTTTGCTGCTCCTATGGATTAATATTCAGGTCCTTCCTCTTCATCAGAGCGTTGCTGCGTTCCATTGAAAGAGCATACATTGGTCTTACTGTGGAGTTGTGTCTAGCTGGGACGTAAAAAGATCTGTTTTTTTATTTTATGAGCGTTCCGTTCCCTTACTTGGAATAAGCATTCAATTTTCCTTGATTATAAGCAGAGGTCTGCTACTTTAATAGGTCTTTTTTGTTGACGACTTGAATTTTTGCGTGCCTTTCACTTTAGAAATGCAGTACTTGTCTTTTCCAATCTAAAAGTTACCGTCTCGTTTCTAGTTATGAGTGCATTTTTGGTTTGGCTTGAAGACTTTGGCGCCTTGAAGTTCAATGTATGGTGCCTCGGTGGGCCGGGAACTCACTAGAGTGATCTTTTTCGTTAATTTTGGGTGTTTCTGATTTCCAGAATCATTTTTGGTCGTATGGGAAATGGCTCGCCGACTTGTGGCAGAGCTTCCGTCTGTGGATGTTGACCGTGCTTTCGGATGCATTTGAAAATTCTTTTCAATTTTATGCATGACCAAGGATTGTCGGTGTAGTTCAATTCTTTCCCTTTTTTTTGAATCCATGGCTGAAAATGCTTTGCAAAAGTGGCTGTCCCTTCTTGGCGTTCTCAAGCATGGTGATGTGTTTCCAGTTCTGTTGCAAGCTGTTTGCGATCTGCAAGGCATTGTTTGTTGTTGTCTTTCCTGTCCTGTCAGAAATTGATCCATGGCTGAATGCTTCCTAGCTCAGTATGGTCGCATCTTGGTGAATGCCTGCCAAATCTGTCGTTTTAATTTTTGTCTGGGAAAAAATTGCTGTGCTTGTAATGCATTTGCTCTCTTCCCTTGATTATCTTCCCTTGGGGATTGCTTGAATGTGTGCGCATGTTTCCATTGCTCAGTGATACATATTCCTCATGAGTATAAGCCATCTGATCTGCAGTGATCATTGTTTTTTGGGGAGCTTTAATTTGTTTACGCATTTACCTGTAAGATCTGGATCTCGTTTTCATTGCTAAAGTGACCCCGTGCGAGCTGGGGATTTGCTTGGGGGATCCAATGTGTTCCCTTGCCATCTAGAGGATTATGCTGTTGTTGATTCTAACTATTCCAGAGGTCGAAACTGTGGTGACGGGATCTGGGACCGTTTGGAAGAATTCGGACGCTATGGAACGTTCAGCGGCTTTGGGACAGCTTTCCATGTCGCTGACGCAAGTTTCCGTGTTTAGCGGCTTTGGAACAATGCCTTCCTGATCCACTGGACCGGTCCGTCCTGTTTGGGAAAAGTCTTCACGGGCTTCTAAATCAGTTCACAGGCTTAAGTAATACGTGTCTTCTTGGTGATTGCCAATTTCCCTGTGTCTCTGTTTTTCGAATAATTCATGGGGCATTCTCAAAATGCCGTAGAATGGTCAACGTAATGGCTTCCTTGGTGATCCTCATTTCCTTTTGGAAAATGATGTACTATGATGATAATTTTTTGATCTTTGTCCTTTCCTTCAAGAGTCACACTGGCACTGAGTGAATGACGAGCTGTACTTTTGGTAAAGTATTTTCACTGGAATGCTCAGTTTGATGCTTCGTTCTTTTGTGAAGTTTTTCTTCTGTTGATGTTAAAATTTGCAGGTCGCTCCTCTTATCAGAGAGCAGTGTCATACCCATGTAGGTATGACTGCTTGTTGTCTCCGTGAGTTTTATGCTTGGGATGTGAAAAAGTACTGGTTTGTTTTATTTACATAGTTTTCTCTTGTCAGTTTCCATGTGGAATGAGATTAAATTCCCCTTCCTTGTAATAGAGCAAGCATATTAGATTGAGATGCTTTTTTTGGAACGTGTTAATGTGTGCTCACTCTTCATGTGAAAATGTATTCTCCTTTTGCATTCAGAAGGTCCGCCGTTTCCTTTTGTTATGCACTTTCTTCGTTTGCGGCTTAATGGTCACCTTTAGGGATATGTGTTCACTTTCTGCCGGTGCGCTGAACTCTTCATTTTCATGATTTGATTCACGTTTTTGAAACTGAGCTTTTCAATTGTCTTTGAAACAATGTGCTGCCACCCGTGGCCAGGAAGACTTTTATGTCTTTGAATGGAATCTCCTGTGTGCATCTGGTCTGATTTTCACTTTTTTTATTGAACTTGCTCGCATTGCATTGGAAAGTTCTGTCTCCTTTTTTGTTTTGAATACAATCTCCCTGGACGCTTGCTGAAAAGGTGCTGCCTTCCTTTCTGGATTAACTCAAGCTTGGCATGGTGTTCAATTGTCACTTCTGGTTAAGGTATTGGTCTCCAGGATTGTTGGTTTGTTTCTTTTACCTTTTCCTTCTGGAAACTAATTCACTGGGCCATTGCGTGACTCAGCCTTTCACGTTTGGAAAGCTCTGTAGTGTGCCAAATGTTGTCTCAGTTTTTCCATTCTGTGGAAACTATTTCTGTGGATTGCTGTAATATCTCTCTTTTCCTTATTTTCCTCTCCTGGGATTTGCAGTGGTGAACGTCCTTTCACTGTATGACTAGCTCTTCATTGTGCCAATGTGTACTTTCTCCTTGCTAGTGGTTTTCTTTATGGGGCCTTTGCTAATAGGTACCTACGCTTTCACCTATAAGTCCTACCGTGCCGTTTATTTAAGAGCACGCCGTGTGGCAGGAGGATTGGTTAGGGGGATCAAGTGTATCACTGCCATGAACGCTATTAGGCTATTGTTAGGGTTTTCAGTACCCTGAGCTCGAACGTGGTAGGCATGGCGGGGACGTTGTCACAGAGTGCACCCCTGTTATCTGCAGTGGACAGACTGCCTTGGACGGCTCCAACGTTCTCACGTCTGTGAAATTCTTTTTAAGGGTGGACCGATCAACTCTCGTGCGTCCCTTTGATAACAGGCCGCAGCCATGTTCGTTACCAGATCATCTCCGTGAGCAAGTTCCAATCACGCATGGGACCAAGCTTTGCTCCGGTTTTGTGAAAAGCCCTGATTCCCTGTTTTCGGAAACTAAGAGCTTCATGGGACATTCCAAAAGCCGAGCTGTTTGGAAAATGATAACGCTGTGCCTTGGGTGAACATTTCACTGTTCTTTCGGGAACATCATTATCACTGTGAATTCCTAAAGTCTGATTTTACTTTCCTCTTCAAGACCAAACACTGTCTCTCTCAAGAAGAGCGTACGTTCTCGTTAAGATGTGATCACATTGATCTGCCATGTATAGGATTACCGTTGCTTTCTACAGTAGTTTTCTCCTGTGGGATTCAGTAAAGTGAGTTCTCTCCCTCGTTTACTTAGGTGCTATGGAATCATGACCAAGAGCTAAATGTTGCTTTCATTTGTGGGTTTTTTTGTGGAACGTTGAAAAATGTCAAGGTACTGCTTGTTTTATACTGTGAAGTTTTCTTCGTTCCTTGAATGAAATGAATTTCCTTTTAGCATAGCGAAGCTCAACTCCTTGTAGAATAGATGTTTGCTTTGAATATGAGTTTCCTGCTTTCATTGTGCGAAATCTTTCATTTCTTTTGCTTTTCTAATTGGCGCATGCCTTCTAGCTCTATGGTCATCTTTCTTGTGCTTGCTGAAATCTCGGTTTGACCTGTGGTGTTTCAGGGTATGATGTTCATTGGTGCCTCCAGGTGTCATGGTCTCCCGTGTCATTTCAGTTATTCTGAATTCTGGTGCTTATAGATTCTTTTTCGTCTTTTGGTTATGCACCAGTTGTCCTCCTGTGGCTATGGAAACTCGTCGCTCATGATTTTTGAATGATCTCCTTGGAAATCTTTACAGTGATTTCGTTTTGGACTATTCTCCGAGCATTGGGAATTCTTCTTTTGTGCTTTTTGATATATTCCCCTCGAATTGCTGTTTAGAGTGTGTGCCCTCGTCTTTCTTGAATCACCCATTGGGGCACTGTGACTGAATTCACTGTTTCGTGGTAATTCGCTTGCATGGGGATTTTTGTCTTTTTGTCAGCTTTTCCTTCATGAGGATAACTCCTGGCACTGCTGTGTAGACCTCCCTTCCTGTGGAAAGGTTTTCCTCGGGAAATTGTGTATTTTTGCTTTCAGTTTTCCTTGCTGGGAAATATTGTCTTGGCTTGCTGTGACTCCTTCCTAGCTTTCCTGATTGGTTCTTGTAAGTGCTTCTTGGATGCAGTTTTCTTCGTGATAGATCTCTTTGGCCTGCTAATTTGCTCCGTTCCCGATGTGACTTATTTTTCTTGGGGGCCTTTTAAATTTTCCCATGGTTTCGGACTATAAGCTCCATAGAGTTTTCATTTGTGAACGGTCCCGTGTACGGGGATTTGTTCCTGGGGGATAATTGCTTTCCCTGCACGAATCATTAGTTTATGGTGCTTTGTTTTCTCAATGCACGAGACCTGTGTAACTGGATGTGTGGGTTCCTGGGAAGGCACGAGGCAGTTATGCGTCAGTGGACGTTGACAGCTTGGCAGCTCAGCTTATTCGGATCTGTATAACTTGTTTAGGGACCTCTGATGCCGATATTGGACTCTCGTGTATGCCAAAGCTGGACCTCTGTTTGTTTCCGAAATTACGTCACCAGGGATGCATCAAGTCTCCTCAGCTTAATGGGCAACAGCATTCAACGGCTTGGTTGATTTGCCTAAATCTGGTTCTTTTCGATTACAAACTACGGTTCATGCAAAGCCTAGAACTCAGTTTCTTAAGGGAACAAGATTGCTGGCTGCTTTGGTGAAATGCCGTCACTGTCGTTTCGTAAGTATGTCTCTTTGTGAATCCTGTTTTTTTTACTCTTCTATCAATCACTGAGGTTGCCACTAGGAAGCGATTGCCTGTTCTTGTTAAGCATGATTGTTCACCTTGGAATCCTGCAATTTATGTTTGTTTTTTTGTGCACATTTCTTCTCGTGTCGTTAGTAAGTTCAGGTCACTATTTGCGGTGGTAAGCAATGATCATTAAGGCTGTACTGTTCATTTGGAATTATGCTGGGGACTGTAAAAGCAGTATTTCTTGTTTTATTTATTTTTCCGTGCGTTCCTATCTCAAAGAAGCATTCATTTTGCCTGCATTGAAAACTGGCTCCGTAGGTTGTGTAAAGGGTGCTCTCTTTGTAGAAATGTGAATTTTCCGTTGCTTTCCGTATGAATATTAATTGTCTTCCTATGAGTTCCAGGCTGTCTTTTGTTTGCTGTACTTCTTGTAGACGGAACTGTAGCTGTCCTTGGGTATGCACTCGTGTTCCTTGGGGCTGGCTCCACTAAGAGTAAATGTATTTCGGTATTTGCGGTCTTGATTTACCCTTTTCAATTTTGTTGTATGGACAAGTTGTCGTGTCCATGAGGCATGGACCGCCTGCTAGTGCTAGTTAGAATCGAATCTGTGGGATGCATTCTGTAAAAATTCTTTCTATTTTGGGTGGATCTAAGCTGTCCGTTGTCGTAGATTGTCTGCTTCCTTCTGATTTGACAATCCCTTGCGAAAATTGTTGCTACTGCCCCTTGTATTGGAAGCTAATCCCTGAGCATTGTGGATGTGTAGCCTTCATTGTACTGGTGGAAGCTTTTTAGCCCGGGATGTTTGTTCTTTCACTTTTCCTGTCTGGAAAACAATTCACTGGATGCTTTGGGTGCCTCTCTAGGCTTCAGTATGGAACTCCTTGGTGAATGGTGCCAAATTTGTCACAGTTTTTTTAGCTTGCTGTTGTCATGAGCCTGTGATACTCTTTATCTTTCCCTGCTTGTGAATACCTTCCTTGGGGTTTGCTTGAGAATGATGCCGCGTGTTACGATAGAATCTCGTAATTGCCCCAATGGTGATATAATCTCCCCATGCTAGCAGAGACTTATTGTTTTGGGAGAATCCTAATTGTTTTTCCCTATGGAACGAACCAGAGACTCAAGCTTGCTTTCATGATGAAAAGGGCCCTGTAACGGTGGTACGTGGATTCTGGGGAAGGATCCAAGTGCCTGCACGATCATTGTAGTCTGAAAGCTGGCTTTTCATGCTAACCATCAGAGCGTACATGGTTGCCGTGTATCGACGTTGGTGAGCGAGTGCAACTTCCGTGCAGCCCTTGGACAGGTATCCACAGCTTGGCATGCAGCTTATTCACCGGGATGCTGTAATTCCTGTGTTTAGGCTCTAATGCGATAAATGCTCTGCGGTCATTGCAACAGGCCCAAGCTCTTTGGTGACAGAAGTAGATCTTCCGTGAGCTCCAAACTGTTCACGAAGGGAACAACTTATACTGGCTGGTTTGTGTGTACCGTCTCCCTTCTTTCAATCGCAATACATTTGCAAGCCTCAGAGCTGTATAAAGTTTCTGAATAGAATCTCATGTGGCTTCCCTGAGTGAATACCGATTCACGTTCTTTGAAGCATTATTGGTTCACCTATGAATTCTACAAGTTGTTTTACCTGTTCCTTCATCAAAGCAGTTCTCCCCTTGGCAGTGTAGTAAGTTCACTGTTCTTCCAAATGTGTGTCACCTTGGAAATCCATTTAATGTCTACTGCGTTGGCTTTTTTTCAGGTAGTTGCTTCTCTTGGGTATGATTATAACGTTCTCAAGTAAGCTTGATTTATCATGAAAGCATGAAACTTCACTTTGGAATGAGTTGTAAATTGTGCACCATGGTAAAATATGCTGGATGATTTAGAAAAGATTCTTGCTTTGTTTTATATAGAAGTTTTCTCTTTCACTTGTGGAATGCAGTCATTCCCATTGCTCTGAATAACTCACACGCCTGTAGCTGTTTGGTCATTTTCTTGGGAAGGGTCTTCAACTTGTGTGCACTTTTCGAGTGATCATTTACTTTCTTGTGCACAATGGTTCAAGCGTCTTCTCATTTTGTTATGCTCTGCAAGGCTTCTGTTTGCTAGGAGACTTTAATCGGTACATGGTTAATCTGTCTGCTGCCCATCAGGCTGAATCACATTATTTATTCTGCTGGTGAATTCACTGTGTGCTCGAAGTCTTTCTCTTTTCAATTTGTGGTGTTGTAGAACCACCGCAGCCATGGACAAAAGGGCTGCCTTCATGTTGTTTTGAATGGAATCTCCCTGGAAATCGTTAAATTCTGCCCTGTCCTTTACTGGCATTGAGTACTCTAAGGCATTGGTGCATGGTTAGTTCCTGATTGTCACTTGTTCCCATTCATGTATATTACCCTCTCCATGGTGACTGCTTTGGCTGTGCGTCTCGTCAGCCTTTCACATTCAGGAAAGCTCAACTCCACTGGGCCACAATGCGTGATCTCAGACATTCACAGTTACTGGTGGGAAAGCGTTATGTGTGCCCCGGGAGAATTCTGTATTATTGTTTCTTTATACCTTTTCCTGTCCTGGGAAAACAATTGCACTGTGGATTGCTGTTGGGAATAGCCTCTTCTAGGCCTGTAGTGAATAGGCATCTTCCTTGGTGAAGTGTGTGCCAAATGTGTGCCGCAGTGTTATCTCATTGCTATGACTAGTATTCTTCATTGCTGCCTGCTGTAATACCTCATTCTCACTCTTTTCCCTTGATTTGTGTTCCTTCCCGTAGAGGGCCTTTGCTTACGAGAGTGAAACGTCCGTGTTTCACGGATAGAACTCTGCGATACATAGTGCCCCAATGAGTGATATAAGTGCTCCCCAGTGACGAGCAGGAGAGCATTATTTGTTTATGGGGAGAATTCTAAATTGTGTTGCCCTATGGCATCGAAACCTAATAAGGACTACCAATGCTGTGCTGTTTTCATTTCTGAAGAAGCACGGAGAGCCTGTGTTAAACTGGTGGTGACGGGGGGACTTCCTGGGGACAGGCTATCCAAGCGTGCGCTGCACTGCTATTCATTGGCAGTCTGTATTAAGCTGGCTTTGTGCACGCTCTCATCCCTGATTCTCAGAGCGTCCCTGTGTATACACTATAGGAGTCAGGGAGCGTTGGGTGACCAGAGTGCAACCTCACGTGCTGCCCTCACTGCTACCAGATCTCCACAGCCAATGGTCACCAAGCAGGCTTCATTCACCGGTGAATGCTGAAAAGTTTCCTCTGTTTACACGGGCATCAAATACCGAATACAATGGCTCTGCGGATTCATTTGACAACAAGGCCCGAGAGCCTCTGTTTCGTTTCCGGAAAATAAGAGTCTTCCATGGGAGACATTCCTCAAAACTGCACGTCACTGAATGGGGCAACAACGATTATACTGGCTGTGTCTTTGGTGTGATACCTGATTCTCCCTGTTTCTCTTCAACGTACATCATACTACACTGAGTGCATATGCCTAGCAGAGCTGTATGCAATGTTTCCTGTATAAGAATGCGCAACACGATGGTGCCACCCTGAGTGAAATGAGCGATTCACTGTTACTTTCGGGAAAGCATTATTGGTTCACCTATTGAATTCTACAATGTTTTGGATTTTACCTGTCCCTCTTCCAACCAAAGCAGTTGCTCCTCCATTGGCATTCATGAGTAAGAGCTGACAGGCTTCTCTCCCTCGTTGTGGGTGTGTATCAGCTTGGGAAACGCCATGTCAAAGGTCTACTGCGTTGGTTTTCATTTGCTGGTAGTTTTCTTCTTGGTGGGTATACGGTGAAATAAATGATTCTCAAGGTACAGCTTGATTTATCATAGCAGAGCGATATGTCAATACTTCACCTTTTGGAATGAGCATGTAAATTGTGCCACACATTGAGAAAAATGAGTGCTACACACTCACTTGTAGAAAAGAAGTACTTGCTTTCGTTTTGAATACTATGAAGTTTCTCCCGTTGCCGTTTCCCTATGCTGCGAAATGCAGTCATTCTCCCTTTTGCCTTGCTGAATAAGCGCAGATGGCCTGTGTTAGGCTTGTTGTGAGGGTGCATCTTTCTTGGGTATTGAGTGAAGACACACGGGTCTTCAACTGTGTGCTGCGCTCTTTCAGGGATATCAATGTTATTCTAACTTGGTGCATGCTCCAATACATGAGTCTCACAGTCGTCTTCTCATTTTCAGTTATGCTCTGCAGAGTTCTTCTGTTTGACCTAGGAAGACTTTAATCGGTCACGTATGGGAAAGTGCAGCTCAGTGGTGCCTCCTGGTGGGCTATGGGAACTCCACAGTAGAGTACGAATGCATGACTTTGTGAATTCACTGGGTGCATTCTGAAATCTTTCTCCTTTTCAAATTTTTGTGTTGTAGGAAACACAATTGCTCCGCCAATCGCATTGACGAAAAAGAGCTGTCTGCCTTCGTCGTGCTTGTTTTGAATGCGAATCTCCCTTGGAAAATGC
>JAPVLO010006939.1:0-25452 GCA_027257055.1 Cephalopachus bancanus | reverse complement strand
GGGGTTTTTTGGGAAAGGAAAGGGGGAAAATCCCCCTTTTTTACGACACATGAACAAATTACTCAGCTATCAGAGCAAGACAGGTGCCGCTCCGGGCCACCGCAACCTTGCCTGCTGGGGTCCGCGATCCTTCCGCCTCAGCCTTCCGAGTAACCGGAATTACCGGCATGCGCTACCACTCCCGGCTGATTCTTTGTTTTATTGTAGAGATGAGGTCTCGCTGCCCAAGCGGGTCTCGAACCCGCGGGTTTAGGCAATACACTCACCTCAGCCTCCCAAAGGCAGGGGATTACAGACTGAGCCACTGAGCCCGGCTTGAACTCCTTCTTTCATGGTATGTCCCTTAAGTTGAACATCTTTCTATGGGTGACATTCCCGAGCCCTTCCCTCTTCCCTGCACATTTCTGTGTCTCTGAGTGATAAATTTTCACCAGTAGAATAAGATGAGACAAGATCAACTTATCGATCATATGTTTTCTGGCGTTTCTCTGCATCTCAAAGAGTAAGATGTCAGCTCTTCACAGACCAAAATCTTCGTGGACAAAAAGTAGCAGCGGAAAGCCACATATTTTAGCAGCTAATGCAGCCCATTTCCACCAAAAGAGTCAACATCACCTCCTCAGTGATATCCCAGGGCATCTCCTGAGTGATTTTATTAGTATCCAACCCTCAAGTAACTGACATGAAAAGTACTAATCCCACCTTCCATATAAATGAACTCTTTCTATTTATAATTTGTAAAGAAACAGAAAGTGAAATATAATGCATATTGGATGTGACCTTCTGTAGTAACATTTGACATCTCAAGATACACTGTTCTTGTCAGATTTTTTTATTTGCAATTGCAGGACACATTCTTATCTGCAGAACTTCAGAGTATGGCTTTAGCCCTGAACACACCCTTCTGTAGTCATAAGGATCAGAATCCTGAGGAAGTCCTGGTGATTTGGGGAGAGTATTCTAATATATTCAGTGCAAGGATAAGTGAGATTTGCTGAATAGAATAGACCTTTGAAGTCAGATTAAAGCTCATAGAGAGGCTGGACCAGAGTCAGTGTCCTTGACAACAAAGTAAATGTCTCATTTATCTTCCTCCTCTTATAAAACTGTGCACATGACTCAGGACAGATCCAGTTTCCCACTTTCCTGCTAATCCATTTTATTTACTTATTTCTAGGCCTTATTCTCACAACAACCTTTTCTCACTTTTTACTCTGAATATAGAGGATGTGTTTCTATTGTCTAAATCCCAGTGCTGAGGGCCTTTGTCTGTGACTCAGTGTTAGTTCAGGCTGTGGTCCCTGCATTGCCTTGGAAAGATAATAGGACTTTCTCATTCACTGTTACGAGTTCTTCCTGATGCCCTTCTTCCATACATTTCTTTGTGAAATGCAAGTCAACATTTATCACCAAGAGGATAACAGTATTTTCCTCAATGTGGGATACTGAAGTAGAACAAATCTCATGTTTCTCACACTGTGCAGCTTGACTTCCTAACACTTGATTTTAAGAAAACTGAGGAGGGATCCTCCATCTGCGTGGGCTTTGTTTGCCAGGGTTTGGGGGGTTCTGACTAAGCATGCGGGCCCAATTGTTGGCCATAAGAAGGACAGACGGGATTTTCTGGGAGAATCTGAGACTGCTCCAGTCATAGAGTTTGATTATTTTATGTCTTTAGGTATTGAATAAGACTCATTCAGATATCTAGGACAATCCTCCTAATTGAGAAAAATTTTATAGCCAGCTTTAGAAACCCTCAAATAGTACCTTCACAGCAGAAATAGTTAGTTTTATTTAATAATTGAGATATACTTCCCAGTTGACATTGAACTGATTCAGCCATGGTTATTTTATTTTATATATTCTACACTAAAACCCGGGTAGTGGAATTTTGCTAAAATAGTTGATACTAGGGCCTTCTAGAGCCCCCCTTTCCCTGACTGTCCAAATTTGTGGTATTTTAAAAAGGGGATACATCCATCTTTTAGAGAAAATGATGAAGAAAGAAATTAGGTGAGGAATATTAATACTTAATGGAAGTTTATCCCTCATGAAAAAACAGGAAGAGGAGAAAGGGTGGAGATTCCTGGGTTTCTCTGCATCTCCTCTGGATCCTAACTTAGGTTGCTGAATGGGTGTGGGCTGGATCTTCAGCCTCCATGGAAGGCACTAGAGTAACTGTGACCATCGGGTGGAATAATGTTATGATTACAGTTTATCTCTGAAGAACGGGTTCACCATATCCAAGGAAAAATCCAACAACCAGCTCTCCTAATCATAATAATTGGGCCTGTAGACAAGCCCATATTAGGGTGCATAGAATAAAGAGACACAGCCAAGCTGGCTCCTGCACAAAAACCTAGGCTGTTTCTCAGTTGTGACCCTCCCCTACCTCTGTAGAACAGAAAACTGTGACTGTCAAACTCTGTGTTTACCCTTTCCACCCAACTGAATCAGATCCATGCCTTATTTTTATTCCTCAATAAGAAATGGTAAAATCCAGGTGAGTGGTCCATGCAAGTTTATACTGTATCATGTTTAATAAATGACCGAGATAAAAGGTTCCTGTTACTTAGGTCAGATGCATCCCTGATATATTGCACTGGATGGGTTGAATCCCCCCAAGAATAAGAATGGAAATAAGTAAAATGTATGCCTTTATTAAACTTGAAACTAATCTTGCAGAACCATCCTGGGATACGGAAAATGAAGAACTACACAAATGCACACTAAGTATTGTAATGAAGAAGTAATATAATTGAAAGGTGCTTTAAATAAAATAACTTTATAAATGATAAAACAGACGAAGGGGTCCTCATTAGGGGTACCCCTTAATGGCAGTCACTAAGGGTTTAAAAGGTTCATAAGGGAGCTGTACCAAGGACTTTCATCCCAGATAACTAGGGACACGGGGAGGCTACATGCCCAAGGCCCCACATTTGGGAAAGGGAAAGTGCCCCAGCTAATATCAGAAAAAAATCAGTAGATCAGATGAGTAATTATCAAAAAAAATTTAAAAAGAAAATACCCCACACATATTTTTTTTTTTTTTTTTTTTTTTTTTTGAGTTGGATCTACTCTGTCTCCAGTGGAGGCAGGGCCCTTTCCCGGCCACCCAGCCTCACCTGCGGGGCTCCGGGATCCTCCTCGCCCCCAAGTAGTGGAACTAAGGGTGCCTCCCACACCGGCAAATTTTTTTATTTATTTAGGATGGGGTCTCCCCAATTGCCCAGGCTGGTCCCCCAGGGTTCAGGCTTCACTCATCAGCTCCCAAGGTAAAATTACAGGCTGACCCCCGAGCCGGGCCCAACACCATTTTTTTAGAAATCCTTTCATCGGGAAAGGGAAAATAGAATTGCCCAAAATTTTTAGGAAACAGTCTATGGAAGAAAACATATTAAAATAAACAAACAAAAAAACTTTCAACAAATTAAAGGGAGTTAGCATTCATATATGAACCCCAGAAAAATAAAGGCTTTTATTACATTTAAAAATTAATTATCTGAAAATGAAATTTTAAACCCAAAAAAAAACTGAAAAATTTTAAAAAAAACTATTAACTTTAAAACAGTTTTTGCTAAAGTGACTAAAAAAATTTAATAGCTTCAGATTTAATAAATTTTTGAAATCAATAATACCAAAAAACTGCTTTAAAATATGTAAGAACAAAAAGAAAACATAGAAGAACAACATTTTAAAAAGCAAAATTTGAAAGGGAAATTCCATTTGATAAAAAACATCTAAAAAGAAATTGAACAATTTTCAATTTTATTTAAAAAATTTATTCAAAAAAAAAAAAAATAAAATTTTTTTTTGAATGGCTCAAATAAAAAGAAATATTGAAAACCATTGTTGGTGAGCTCCATGCCCAGATCAATTTTCTAAGCAAATGAAACAAAGGAAAACAATGAAAAGCTTCCATGGGGTTTAAAAAGCCCAACAGAAGACCCAAAAGTTCTATGAGGTTAAAATGAACAAAAAAACAGAAAATCCTTCTACCAGGTTGGGGGAGCCTGTAACCCCTCACCTTGGGGGGTGAGGTTAGTGTTTGGGAAAGGGGGTTGAGCCCCCCCTGGGCAATTGGTAAACCCTATTTTATGTAAAAAAAAAAAATAGCCGGGGGTAGGGTGCCTGTAGTCCCAGTCTTGGGGGTGAGGGGGAGATCCGACCCCCACAGGTCAAGGGGGTGGGGAAACCACTCTAGTTTGGGGGGGCAGGAGGAGCTCCAACCAAAAAAAAAAAAAGAAATATACTTTACTTTTCTCAGAGAAAATTTATATTCATTCACCCCTCTTGCTATTATGAAATGTGTAAATGAAAAAAATTAAAAACACCAAAAAGGACTTTAAAATTTTAAAAAGGAACTTTAACTAGGAAATTGAGTACAGTTAAAAAAAATTTAAAATGGAAATCTTTATGGAAAACCTTTAAGGTAAATCCCCAGACAGGGAGGATGACTAGAGAAGACCCCAAAACCCACAAGGGGATACAGTGTGGGTAAACAGTACCAGGGAAATAGTTTGGGCGAGCCCTTTGTTTCTTTATTTACCCAGATTTGTCCTATTTTGAAATGCTTTAAATTTTTCAAAGTGCACTGGTTTATATTGTTTCCAAAACAAAAAACAAACGGTCCTTTAACAAACAGGGCTCTTTTTGTTTTAAACTGGAGAACTCCCCCCGTATTTCCGGGTAAATTCTCCTCAAACCTGGGGCCTGCGGGTTAACCTATCAAAATGGTCCATCATCTCGTCCCAATTCCCTCCCCGTGCATTTTTAGGGGATTTTAAAAATTACATATTATTGGGTTAAGCTGGGTTTCTTAAAAGGGGCCCCCTCAAGATTTTAAATTTTTTGTGCTAAGAACCCAAATTTCAAAAAAAAATTTTTTCCCCTACCAGGCTTTTAAAAAGAAAAAAATTGATTTTAAACTATTGGGGCCCAAATGGGGGTTCCCCCACCGCACCCCGGGGGGCCCATTTTTAAAGGGAAGGGGGAAAAAGGAAATTTTTTTAAAAAAACCCCGGGTTTCCCAAAATTTGTTAATTGGGGTTGGGGGTTGTACCCATTTTCAAAGGGGGCTCCCCAAAAAAATCTTTATATTGAGAAAATGTTAATTATAAATATTGAAGGTTTTTTCATTATTTTTGCCTTAGATATTTATTACAATAAATAAAATCATATGAAAAGAAAAAAGGGGGTTAAAATACAATAAACACATTGAAATGTAGAGAACTGCAAATTTTTGCAGATTTGGTTTTTAAACATAAAATTTATTAAAAATAATAAAGGTCCAGAAAATTTTGGGAAAAACATTTCAAACTTGAAAATTTAAAATAAAATTTTTGGAAAGGCCTGAAAAAATTTCAAATACACATTACTTTAACCAAAGGACCACTGGAACTAGATTTTCCGGAAAGAATGATTTAATTTAACCCATACAACATATTAAAAGATTAAGAATTTTTAATCATGACAAAAATTTGTGGATTAGGTATGAAAACATAACAGTTTTGAAAGTTTAAAAAAATTTTTAATCCTATGTTTAATATAATTTTAATATTTATTATGAATTTTAATATCCAAATTTATCTCCGTTAATTATTAGAAATAGTTTATTTTTAAATTTAAAATTTATTAATCACAACATTTAAAAACAAATTCAAACATTTAAACCAAATTTTAATTAAAAATATATAATTTAATGAAATATAGAAAAATAGTTTCAATTTACTGTTTATTCTTTGTTCCCAAAAATCCAAAAAATTCCCTTAAAAATTTAAAATATTAAAAAGTTTCCCTGTGTAAAGGGAAAGAAAAAGTTATGAATTTTTAAATTTTTATTTTTGTGCAATTTTTTTTAAAATTTGAAAGTTATAATAAATTAAAGATAAAAACCCAAGGTAATTAAAAAAAGTTGTATGGAAACCCACAAAAAAATATAAATTTCCCTTGTGACATAAATAATTTAAATTTTTAAATCCCTGTTTGTTTTTTTTCTCTTAGTTCAATTTTCAGGTTGACACAGAAAAAAATCCCTTTTAATGTAGAAAAATAATTTTTTTTTGAAATAACTTGTATTGAACATTAAAAAATGGGCTATTTAATGTCTGATTTTTTATAAAAAATATTTATTTTTGGGAACTTTTGGGGAATTTTTTTAGAATTCTTATTTTTTTGAGTTGAAAGGGAAGAAAATGCTGCAATGACACCCCATTTACCAATCAAATTTTATTTTTAAATTTTGTATTCTTGGGGTAAGCTAGTCAGTTTTGGGAGCTAAATTAACTAACCCTCCAAGGAATTGCAATAGAAATTTTATTTCATAAAACATTATATATTTGGATAAAAGTATTTTTTCCCAATCCCTTAAAGAATAAAAAATCATTTTTGGTTGGAAAATTTCAGAATACCCCGGAAATACAAATTCCCCCTTTTCTGTTTTAATGTTCACCTGAAATATGAGGAACTTTAAAAAATTGTGGCATGCTTGTGGAAAAAAAATTTTAAATAAGGGGTTAATTTTTATGTAGAAAAACAAGCAAGAAGGCACATTTTTTAAAATATTCTTGCCCCCAAATACAAAAGCACCATCCTATTGTTTGGGATTCTCTTGGGATCCCAACCAGGTGTGCTATGTGCAGAAGTGCTAGGGTTCCTTTATGATAAAATAGGAGTTGTAAGATTGGAAAAAAAGCCCCAGGGGATTAGGCCCATTTGGGTCTAGAAAAACCAAAAACCAAATGGAAATATGGGCTTTGGGAATTTTTTTAGTTTAAAAAAATTATGGGGGGGGGTGGTTAGGGAATTTGGGGTTTTTGGGAGGTGAGGGAAGGGGAGGGGGTTAAGTTTGGGGGAAAATATTAAATAAATAAAAAAAGGGGGGTAGGATTGAAATTTCCAGTATTGGAAGGTGAAAAAGGGTTTTAGACCCCGGGGTTTGAGGGGGGGCCGGGGGGATGCACCCAGTGGGGGTGACAGAGTGGTAATAAAAAAATAAAAAATAAAAAAATAAAATAAAAAAAATTCATGGAGAACGGGAGATATTTAGGTGTCAGTATATATGGGTGGTAGAAACAGTGGTAGTTTTTGAGCAGGACATCTCTATGTCTGCAGGTGTGCAGTTGAAGTGCAGCTGGTAGAGAGGGGTAGGCTTGGTCCCCCCTAGGGGGCCCCTGGACTCTCCTGTGTTCTTCTTCAGTGACTTCTACATGGAATGGGTTCACCAGGCCCCAGCTGAAAAAGGGCTGGAATAATATAAAAATTTTATTAAATATAATATTAATTTAATTATTTTAAAAAAATATTGAAATGGGGGCGGGCCCAGAAAATGTAAAATTTTTCCTTGGTGAAGGTTCAATTACCCTTCTCAAACCCCCCCTCCAATCTGCCAATGCGGGGGCCGGGAAAAACCCTAGAAAAAAACCAAAAAATATTAATTAAACTTTTTAGGGGGGCCTTTTTTGAAATTTCCCATGCCCAAAAACACATTTTTTGAAGGATTTGTAAAAAAAACCTTAAATTCAACTCCTGCAAAAAAAAACAAAAAAGGGGGGGCAAAAACCAACTGGCAGGGAAACGGGGGCCAAGGAAAACCACATATTAAAAAGACACCCAAAAAGGGTAAAAATTGAGGTTTAAAGGCGGTTTCCTCTCCAGTGTTTGGGGGAAAAACTTGTCATGTTGTCAATAAAAATGCAGTCACTTGTGTTAAAATCTTGACACACAAAACCAGGAAAAGTCATTAGGGAGGGCTCCCAAATACATATCCCGTATAACCAGAACTATCCCAAAACACTGTGCAAAACCACAACCTTCAAAAGGCCACTACAACCTTACAACATATTACTCCTGCAAGGGCATGTGCCCAACCATTGCCAGCTCAAACCAGGATTTATGACACCCTTGTTATAAGTGTCTCTAGGGTAGAATAGTTTTCTTTAAAAAAAAATTTTGTAGTCCTACTCATTGTGTTTTCAAACACATAAGGGCTGGCTCAATGGCTCAGCCTTTAATCCCAGCACTTTGGGAGGCCAAGGTGAGTGAATTGCCTGAGTCCACGGGTTTGAGACCCACCTGGACAACATGAGGAGACCTCATCTCTACAATAAATCATAAATGAGCTGAGCATGATAGCGTGTGCCTGTAGTTTCAGCTACTTGGAAGAATGAGGTGGGTGGATCCTGTACCCCAGCAGGTTGAGGCTGCAGTGGCCGGGAGCAGCCACTCCACTCAAATCTGGGTGACAGAGTGAGACTCAACTCAAAAATAAATAAAAATAAATAAAATAACACATAAGATTGACATGCTGGAGTCTGTCCTGCACTTGTTTTCAAAATTAAAGAATAAGGCTCTTTCACCAAGTTTTGAAAGTTGTTGTCTCTAATTTTTTAAATCAAGGTTTTGACCATAAAGAGGACCTTGGGAATATGTTATGAGGAGGCAACCCTTATATGTTTTGAATATTTGGACATGATGTATGACTGACTTAAAATATTTAGCTTTTGGAATGTACTGCATGATTGATCACATCCTCGGCCATAAATCAAGAGCAAACAATTTTTATAAGATTGAAATACTGCCACGAACCTTCTCAGACCACAGTGGAATAAGAATAAATATCAACACCAAAAATTCCCCCAAAACCAACAAAGACATGGTTAATAAACAGTATGATGTTGAACAACTACTAGGTTAACACAGAAATTAAAATAAATATTAAAAATTTCTGGTTACACATTAAAATTGAAGAAACATCTTACTAAAACCTCTGGGATGTCTTGAAAGCAGTTCTAAGAAAGAATTTATATCTCTATGAACACCCATCAAGAAAATAGGAATTTCACAAGATAACAGCATAACAAATCACCTAAGGGAGCTGGAAAAACAAGACAACCAAAACCTTAAATTTAGCAGAATCCATATCACCAAAGTAAAAGCCCCAACACAGGACATAGACGATAACAATATTATAGAAAAAAATCAACAAAAAAAATGGTTCTTTAAATGAATAAGCAAGATTGATGGACTCCCTAACCAGGCTGACCAAGGAAGAGAGATAAAAATCCTAAATAAAAGCAATCACAAATGCAAAACACCAAATCACAACTAAGCATGAAGAAATGCAAAGCTTAACGGAGTTTATTATGCACACTGTATGGAAACAAACTCGATAACCTAAATGAAATGGACGACTTCCTAACATCATACAACCTCCCAAGGTTGAAACAAGAAGACACTAAATGGACCAATAACAATCCAGGAAATTGACTCTGTCATAAGAAAACTGCCAAAACAAAACAAAACAAAAAGGTCTACACCAGAACGCTTTCTTTCTTTTTTTTTTTTTTTTTGAGTTGGAGTCTCCCCTCTGTCGCCCAGACTGGAGTGCAGTGGCCTCCTGGCCACCGCAGCCTCGACCTGCTGGGCTCCGGCATCCTTCTGCCTCAGCCTTCCAAGTAGCTGAATTACAGGCTGCCTACCACCCCCGCCTAATTTTTGATTTATTGTAGAGATGAGGTCTCGCCTGCCCAGGCGGGTCTCGAACCCGCGGGCTCAGGCAATCCACTCACCTCAGCCTCCCAAAGGCGTGGGATTACAGGCTGAGCCCCCGAGCCCAGCCAGAATCCTTTCAAGTGGATTTCTACAAAACATACAAAACATACTGATCCCAAAATTATATTGAAACTATTCCAGGCAATTGAAAAAGACAGAATTCTTCTCAAAGCATTTTATGAAGTTAATATCACACTGATTCCAAACCACTCAAAGAGGAAAAAAAAAGAAAACTACAGGCAAATATTTAATGAACATAGATGCAAACACTCTCAACAAGATTCTAGCAAATGGACCCAAAGCACACTTTTTAAAAATTTATTTTTTATTAAAAGATGTGGGGTACAATTCAGGGTTAGGTATACAAACATTGATCATGCAGTTACCCTTGTTGATGAGGTAAGCCCATTCCCTCGCCTAGCAGTTTCCCTCAACTTCCAGTCCCATCCACCCTTCCCCTGACAGTTTTCCACTACTGCCAATTGCTTTCTTATAGCACTATAATTGTTCAAGTTCATCTTAAGAGTGAGAACACATGAACTCAGTTCTTTGTTTCTGTGATAGATCACTGAGTATGATTGATTCCAAATCCATCCAAGTTGCTGCAAAGTCCGCAAATTTGTCCTTCTCTATGGCTGCATAATATTCCATTGTGTATGTATACCACAATTTTTAATCCAGTCCAGCTTTAATGGGCAACACAGTTGGTTGCATGTTGTTGCTATTTTGAATAGAGCTGCAACAAACATACTTGTGCAGGCATCTTTATTGTAGAATAATTTGAGTTCCTCCGGGTATATTCCCCATAGGTCGATTGCTGGGTCATGTGGAAGGTCAATATCTAGTTCTTTCAGAAATCGACACACTGTCTTCTGAAGAGGTTGTACTAGTCTGCCTTCCCACGAGCAATGTAGAAGCATTCCTTTTTCTCCACTTTCTCGCCAGCATCTGTTATTGTTTGTTAAATGACTGATGGCCATTCTTATGGGGTTAGGTGGTATCTCATTGCGATTTGGATTTGTATTTCCCTGATGATGAGTGAGGCTGAGCACTTTTTCATTTGTCTGCTGGCTGCCTGTATATCTTCTTTGGGAAGTGTCTATTCATGTCTTTTGCCCACTTTTTAAGGGCTTTTTTTTTTTTTCCAGCACATTCAATTTCCTTGTAGATCCCAAATGTTAGGTCTTTGTCAGATATACAGTTGGCAAATATTTTTACCATTCTGTGGGCTGTCTCCCTGCTCCCTTGATGGTTTCTCTTGCTTTGTAGAAACTCGTTAATTTGATGAGGTACCACTTGTCTATCTGATTTCTTAAGCCTTTATGGTTCTGAATAGCAATTTGTTCCCAGTTCCATTTTCCATAAGGGTGTCTCCTGCACTTTCTAAGAAAATTATAGTTTGAGGTTTTATGTTTAGGTCTTTGATGCATTTAGGGTTAATTTTTGTGTTTGGTGATAGGTAGGGGTCCTGTTTCAATCTTCTGCATGTGCTCAGCTAGTTTTCCCAGCACCATTTACTGAATAGGTTTCCTGTCCCCATTAGTGGGTGGTGGAGGCTTTGTAGAAGATGAGTTGGCTGAGAAACTGAGATTTTGCTTCTAGGATCTCAGTTATATTCCATTGGACTATAGACATGTTCTTGTACCAATATCAAGCTGTTTTGATTATTGTAGCTTTATACTATAGTTTGAATCCTGGGAGTATAATACCTCCTGTTATGTTCTTTCTTATTTATTTATTTATTTATGTATTTATTTATGTATTTATTTATTTGCTAAGGATTGCTTTGGCTTATCGTGGTCATTTATATTTCCATATAAATTTCTGTATTGTCATTTCCAGGTCTGAGAAGAATCATACTGGTAACTTAATGGGTATTGCTTGAATCTGTAGATTGCCTTTGGTAGGATGGACATATTAACAATGTTGATTCTTCCTATCAATGAGCATGGAATATTTTTCCATTTGTTTGTGTCTTCTTGAATTTCTTTGAGTGTGTTTTGTAATTCTCATTGTAAAGGTTTTTCACTTCTCTGGTTAGGAAGATGCCAAGGTATTTCATTTTTTGAGGCTATTTGAAAGGGGAATTGTACTTTTATTTGAGTCTCTGTCTGCTTCTTTGGTGTATAAAAATTCAACTGTCTTTTGCACATTTATTTTGTACCCTGAGATTTTGCCAAAGTCCTTTATCAGTGCAAGCAGGTTTTTGACAGATTTCTTGGATTTTCAAAGTATAGGATCAATAAACAGCAAAGAGGGAAAACTTTATTTCCCTTTTTTCCCTTTTTGGTTTCCCTCTGATGTCCTTGTCTAATTGCTCAAGCTAGGACTTCCAACACAATTTGCACAAGAGGAACATCTTGTCTTGCCCAAATTTTCAGGGAAATGTTCCTAGTTCTGTTCTTTTAAACAATATGTTACCTGTGGGTTTGTCATAGATGGCACTTACTATTTGAGGTATGTTCCTTCTATACCTAGGTGTTTCAAGGTTTTTATCAAGAAGGCATGTGGATTTTATAACAAGTGTTTTCTACATTAATGAGATAATCACTTTTTTTTTACATCTGTTGATGTATTTATTTATATTTATTGTCTGGCAACTGTTGAACCAGCCCTGCATCCTGGGGTGAAGACACTTGGTCATGGTGGAGGGTTTTTGAGATGTGGTTTTGGATCCAGTTTGCTAGAATCTTTTGAGGTTTTTGCATCTATGTTCATAATGTATATTGGCCTGTAGTTCTCTTTCTTTGTTGGATCTTTACCCTGTTTGGTATCAGTGTGATATGAGCTTTGAAAAAGCCTTGGGGAGAATTCCATCTTTTTCAATTGCCTGGATACTTTCAATAGGATTTGGGATCAGCTTTCCTTGTACTTTTGTAGAATTCTGCTAGGAAACCATCTGGTTCAGTGCTTTTTTTTGGAAATAGTTTGTATGATAGAGTCAATTTCCCGGGTTGTTTTACTTTAAATTTGTGTTTCCATGACTTCTTCTTTTTAAACCAAAGGGGGGTTGTGTGATGTCAGAAAGTCCTCCAATTCAATTTTTTCTTTGCTTACTTGTTTTCTTTTTGGGTTTGGGGGTTTGTGTAACCCTGTTTTTCAAGTTTCTTGTTGCACTGTATTCCCTGTTGATTCTGTGATCTGCTGTTTTCCTGAGAAGTGTGTAGATTATTTTATTCTTTCTTCTGGCTTAATACTGTTTTATATGTCTTCAGTAGAGTGGTCTGGAAGTTGCATAATCTCTTAGAGATTGGATTCTGGGAAGGATTTTAATTCTCCATCACTGATGAAGTTGAGTTTGGCTGGATGGAATTTATTGGTTTAAATTGCTTATCATTGAGGACTTTGAATATAGGGCTCCAATCCTTCTTGCTTGTAGTGTTTCTGCCAATAGTCGGCTACTACTTTGATTGGTTTTCCCCAGTAGGTAGTCTGACCTTTCCCTCTTGTTGCCTTTAGGATTTGTGTGTGTGTGTGCCTGTTTTGTGTAGGCGAATTTCTATGTGTCTATGGCTTGGTCTTCTCGTTTGATGTCTTGTGGGGTTTCTCTGGATCTCTTCTGCTTGGCTAGTCACATCTCTGGTGAAATGGGGAAAGTTTTCGTGGATTACCTCCTGAAATACTTGTTCGAAATTGTTCTCATTTTCCCTTTCTTCTTCTGGGTTATCAATTATGCATAGGTTTGGCCTCTTGATATAATCACATATCTCTTGTAGGTTTTGTTCCTTCTTTCTGAGTCTTTTTTTAATGTTTTTTTTTTACAGATCAGGTTAATTCCATGTTCTGTTCATCAAGTTCCACTTTCTTCAACTAGATTGATTCTGCTTTCCATGCTTGTCATCTTGTTATTTATTTCCTGGATGAAGTTTTTTATTGCCAGAATCTCTGTTACAAGTTTTTTTTTTCAGTATTGCATCTTGTCTTTTTAGAGCCTTATTCACATTTTGGGGGGAACCACTTCCTGATCCCTTGTCATATTCCTGGGGCCCGCCTTGGTGACTTCCATTGTTTGGGCACCAAGGTCTGATATCTCAGGAGTTTTGTCTTTGGTAGACATGGAATTGCCTGAAGTCTTCCTTTGACTTTTCCTCATTTGTGACAGATCTCTTGTTTTTTTTATTGTTGTTGTTCTGTTATTCATTGTCAGTGGAAACGGCTTTCTCTTCTGATATTTGCTCAGCCCCCTATTCTTCCCTGATCTGGGCTCTTTATTTGTTCTCTTTTGAAATAGATTGGTGCATGGGAAGGAGTTCTATCCCTTGTAGTTTTTTAAATCCAAGTAAAGTGGGGATGAGGTGCTAGAGGTCAGATGCTACTTGCAATTTAAAATTTTCACTTATTGTGGTAGTTTTCTTGAGATCCTTTCCCCACTACCACTCTATATGATGATGCAAAGCAGAAACCAACCCACACCACAAAGCAATTTGTCATAATAATAAAGTGAGTCAAAACAAACCACAACAACAGAAAAACCACAAGAAAACTAAACAAGATACACATGCTTCGTATGAAGTAAATGAGAAGAAAGACAAGAAGACCAAAGGGGAGAGAATAAGAAAACAGAAAAAAATTTAAAAAGGTGGGGGGACTCAGGTGGAATCCTCACACCTCACACGTATATTGACACATCTCTTAAATTGTAAAAAAAAAAATATAAAAAACTCCAGAAGAACAAAAGAGCAAAATCTAAAAGCATAATCAAAAAAATGAATACTCAGCCACTCACATACACACATAAACAGAGAATGACAAGTAAAAGCAGAAAGAAATGGAGAAGGAAAAGAAAGAAAAAAATGGGAGGGGATGCAGTTCAAATCCTCACATACACATTCATGCACAAAGGAAAATATTTTAAAAATAGATGACCTAACAAACAGTCACAAATTTTTAAAAATTAAAACCTAAAAATTTGAAAAAAACAAAGCAGAACAAAACAAAAAACAAAAACAGAGCCAAAAAAGCCTGTCCTCTTGTGGCAGGCCCTGTACTTGTTCCCTAATCAGATCTCTCCTGCAGAGTCACTATTCACTCTATCCTCAGTGAGTGGAGAGGCAGAAAGGGGGGGCAGTGGAGGTGGTGGGCTGCATTCCTCCCCTCCCACTCTCCTATGATCTGTGAGATCTCTTGTGGGGATGTACAGGACAGTCTCTTCCCCAGGCATGTATTCTCATGAGGTTGCCCCAGCCAGGCCTATCTTGGAATGGGGTTCTCCTATGGGGACTGATGTCCAGCTCTGTCTGGGTTTGCCCTCTCAGTTGTAACCCAGCTATGTGGGTCTGATGTTCAGAGGATTGCTGGGAGGAGGAGTTTATGTCAGACAGAACTCACCCTGATCTCCTTGGAGTTCTTCCTCAACTTTTCTGGCCACAACTTTGTCCCAGGGTGGATCAGTAGGGGTGTGGCGGCTGGAACTCAGACTCTCAGGTTCCTCTGAAATTTTGCTCTCAGGATATTTCCTCTGGACCACAATCCAGCCCTGAGTAGTTGATCTGCCATTCACAGAGATTGGTTCTCTGGGTTGAGTCACAACCCCTTCCAGCACCTTGTTAGGTCTCTCTCCTATTTCAATGTTAAGGGAGTGCTTGGGGCAATTGTTTGTGTGTTGCTTGGGCAACAGGTGAGGGTGGTGGGAGCTGGGCATAGCAATCAAATTTCTTCTGGAAAATGACTGAGGTGGGTGGCTTCTTACCAGGCATGTTTTCTCTCTCCCGATTTTCCCCCAAACCTGTCTCTCCAATAATCAAATCTTGCATTTAGCGGGTCCATATCCAGGTGATGGTGTGTACTGGGTGTCAGGTGCTTTAATCAGCTGAATTCAGCAAGATTTTCTCAGGTGTGTGCCCTCAGCAGATTTTCTTGGCATTCTGGAGCTGAGCTCCAATTTTAGGGCAGATGGAGCTTGCAAAATCCCTCAGAGGGGGACCCAGGAGGATCAGCAGTATCCCTCAGATGGACTTTCACGTCCACCAGTGCTTGCCTATCATGTGGAGACTTTATTGTTACTTGCCTCCACCAAAATTTTTGCAGCGCAACCTGTCGCTGCCATCTTAACCTCCTCCCAACAATTTTAAATATCATCATTAGGCTTCATCCCTGGGAAGCAAACAGGTTCAACCTCCACCAAGACCATAAATGTATTCAAATACATCAAGATATGGAGAAATATGAAGCATAAGTTTTCATCATTAGATGCAGAAAAAGCTTTTGATTAAATCTATCATCACTTATGAAAAAAAACCCTCAACACCTAGACACAAAAAGAACAAACCCAAAATAGTAATCTCATCTATGATAAACTCACAGCCAGCATATTGGTAAATGGAAAGAAACTGGAAACATTTTCACTAAAAACTGGAACAAGACAAGGCTTTCCACTCTAACTCCTCTTGTTCTAAATTATGTTGAAAGTCCTAATTAGAGCGATTAGACAAGAGAAGAAAATCAAGTGTATCCAAATAGTAAAATAAGAAGTTATCCTTTTTTGTTGATGATATGATTGTATACCTCAAAAATCCAAGAGAATCTTTCAAAACCTCCTTGTACTGTTACAGGACTTTGGAAAATTCTTGGGGTACAAAATAAATGTGCAAAAGATAGGTGAATCAATGTACACAAACAACAAGCAGAGAACCAAATAAAAAGCAGAATCATATTCACAATAACTACAAAAAAATTTGATGTCATCCTAACCAGAGAAGCGAAAGACCTTTACAACAAAAAACTGCAAAATTCTTCACAACAAAATCCAAGAAAACAAAACAAATGGAAAAAATACTCCATTCTCTTGAATAGGAAGTATCAACATTGCTAAGTTGTCCATTCTGCCGAGGATGACTTACAGATTCAACACAACACCCATTAAATTGCCAACATCATTCTTCTTTGTCCTGGAAATGACAATGCAGAAATTGACACAGAAGCATAATTTACCATGATAGCCCAAAGTTACTTAATAAAGGAAACAAAGTGGAAAGCATCACATTTCCATAATTTAAACTATGTTATAAGGTCACAATAATCCAAACAACTTGGAATTGGTACAAGAACAGGCATATGGCCCTATGGAATAGGACTTAGATTCCCAAAGCAAAAATCTCAATTTGTCAGCCAATTATCTCACAAAGCCTCCCCAATAACCACTGTAGAGAGGAAACATATTCAGGGAAAAGGTTCTGGTAAAACTGACTGACCACATGAGAAGCTGAGACACACTGGTATACCTAACCCTGATTGTACCCACATTTAAAAATTAAAAATTAAAAAAAAACATGACCCCTAGTATCCCCATACACAAAAAACAACTCTAAAAAATCAAAGACCTAAATGTGAAATCTCAAACTACAAGAATCTTCAAGATGCAGGAGACATCATTTCAGATATCTGAATAGGCAAACAATTCCAGATCAAAACCCAAAATGTCCATGCTATAAGAGATAAGACATACAAGTGGGACCTCATTGAACAGAAAACTTCTTCCAAAGCAAAGGAGAGTGGAAGATAACCCATAGAATGGGAAAAAAACTGCCAACTATCTGACAAAGGTCAAACAGTCAGGATGTACAAGGAAATCAAATATGTTGAAAGGAAAAAAAACAAAAAGACCCATTACCAATTGACAAAGGACATGAATAGACATTTCTCAAAAGATGATATAGAGGTGGACTATAGTCACACAAAAAAAATTTCAGCCTCATTAATTATCAGAGAACTGTAAACCAATGTCACAATAATATACCTCATAATCCCAGTAAGAATGGCCATATTTAATAAAGTAAAACATACAGATTCTGGAGACAAGAAAACACTTCTACACTGATTGTTGTAATGCAAACTTATGGATGGAATGCAAATTTGCTCAAACTCTATAGAAAATAGTGTGGAAGCTTCTAGAAGAACAAGAAATTGACATTCCTTATAACCAAGTAAACACCCTACTGGGAATATACCTGTAGGAACTCAAATAATTCTACAAAAAGGATACCTGAAAAGATGTTTATGCAGCAATTCACAATACAAAAACTGGAACCACGGGGCCGTGGCTTAGCCTTAATCCGCACCTTTGGGAGGCTAGGTGGTAGATTGCTAACCCCTGGTTCAGACCCTCCTGGCAACATGGCAGACTCATCTCTACAATAAATAAAAAAAAAAAAGCGGCTGGTAGCGCCCTGTAGATCCAGCTACTCGGAAGGCTGAGGCAAAGGTTGCCGGACCCAGCAGGTCGAGGCTCGGTGGCCGGAGCGCACTGCACTCCTGTCTGGGTGACAGAGTGAGACTCCACTCAAAAAAAAAAAAAAGGAACCAGTCATTCTCCCATGAAACTGGACTGGGGTGGGAAAGCTAAACAAGATGACAACCAGACAGGTTGGACCAGATAGTCTCCACAAAAGAAAGTGTTCATACAGACTCTCTGTGTGAGTAGGTGTGCTGGTGGATGAGTGAATGTCCACCTGAGGGGAGACTCAAGTTCATGCACCTGGGAAACCGTGAAGGTGAGTACAAACCCCATCACACTGATTGGAGAAACAGACATGCAAGAACTTCTGATGTTCATGTGACTCTCCTGAGAAGAGTCAGCCGAATCCAGCTGATTCTCATCACCTGGCACCTGGCCCACATCATCACCTGTTAAAAAAATCAGCTGGTGCCCTGGATTCGATCATTGGAGACAGATCCGAGGTTGCCAGAAAGTATTCCCATCCCCAGTGAAGAAACGCAAATTGATGTCATTTTCTCTGTCCTGGGACCAGAGAGAGACCTGCATTGCACCACTCACCTCCACCCAGATCCACCCAGACTACAATGTGGGACCTAAGATAATCTCATCAAACTGGGAGAAACAGAAACCCTTCACCCAATTTGGATGAGACAGGTCAGATCTGAGTGTCAGACATGACAAACAGCAAGCCAGTTGAGCCCAGATCTGATCCACCTCCTCCACAATTAGATCTGGGGCGTCTGACCCAAGCTGTGAGCATCCGTATGTGCTTGCACTGAGAGCAGAGGGGAGGGGCTAGAAATAGAGCTGAAATGTTTTTGGACTTATAGGAATGACCTCAGAGTGAGTTTGATTCCTTGTTTTTACTTTTTTTTGGTTGTTTATTTTGATCATTTTTATTTGTTTTCATTTTACTTTATTCTCTTTTTATGTTTTTGATAATGGTTTCATAATTGCTTTGCTTCTGTTATTATACTGATTTTTTTGTTAGACTTCTTGGCTGTGCATGGAAAAAGCATATCAGTAGGGAGATTTTGGTTGGTTTGTGTGTTTGTATATCTATGTTTAAGGGTTTTTAAAAACTCTTTTCTGTCTTTGTGTCCCTTTTCATTTGCTACTTGGTACATCTATCTGATTTCCCTCTTACTCTTCACTCTCTAAACCTTCCTTTTAACCCCACTCCTTTTTTTCCAATCTTTTTCTTTATTTCCTCATTTTTTCTTTCAGGGACAAACCTATACACCCACTGCATAGACAGATTGTAATGAAGTCGGAAGTGGGTTTCAGGATGCCCATACACCTGTCAGTGGATACAGGGATTTGCAGATAATTTTGAACCACAGCTCCCCTCTCAATTAAATCTCAAAACTGCAAACTACAGCCTGCAATGCACAAACCGGCTTCAGAATTTACCCAAACACAGCATTCACATAAGGAACAATTGGAGAATGAGTAAACAGAATTAATATCAGCACCACCATGCCTGAACAACAGAATTAAAGAGCAGGAGAAAAAAGTGTGTGGTGGTGCAATATACACGAATGAAGAAAAACTAAAAGAAGAATATGGGCCTCTCACAGAACCCTGTGAGTTCAGACACTGAGAAAACAGACTTCGGGACACAAACAATGAAGAGACCACCCAGAATAACTGGTCTCAAACTACAAACCCAGATATTGAGATATTAATAGAGAGAATAAATAGAATTGAGGAGAGACAAGAGAAAAAATGAAGGAATTGATAACTGAGATTACAGCAGTAAGGAATATGGTGATTGAAATAAGTAACAAACCAAAAAGCATGGGAAGAAGAATTGGTCAAGCAGAAGAAAGAATCTCAGCTTGAGGATCAAAATATAGAATTAATCCAAACTGTCAGAAACATAGAAAGGAAGCTTTAAAAGGCAGAACAAAAGCTGCAAGAGATGAGTGATTGTTTCAAGAGCCTGAACGTAGAGTAATTGAACTTCCTGAGGTAGAAAGAAAGACAGATGACCCTGGAAATAACTCCATGAAATTGTTCAAGAAAATTCCCTCATTCACAAGCAATGTGACAAACACAAGAGATTCATAGATCTAGGTAAAACAACAAATGAGAAGATCATCTCCTAGACACAAGTAATTCCTACAAAGTAGGTATAAGGAAAAAATCCTACAACAGAAGAGGAAGATGTTTGACTACCTTTCCGGGAAGACCAATTAGAATAGCAGCAGATTTATCACAGAAACTCTTCAGGTTAGGAGAACTTGGAGCCCAACCTTCAAAGTTCTCAACAATAAATAATTTCAACACCAAGAATAACCAACCTAAGGGGTGGGTTTAAAATTTTATCCCCGTGAAGGGAAAATTTAAAATCTTTCCCAGACATTTCAACCTCCTAAAATCCTTCAAATTGCCAGGTTTTTAAACCAGTTTACTTTTTTCCCAAAAATAACCCCCTTAAGAAAGTAAAAATTTAAAAGCCAACCCAAAGAAGGGAAATTAAAAAATTGGGAAAAAGGAAAAACAATTTCTTCACAAGAGTGAAGAAAAAAGATTGAAAACAGCAAAATCAACCCCAAATCAAAAAAAAGACAAACAAACAGGAACAAAAACCCAAATCTATAAGAACCTCATACACAGAAAAAACTCTTAAATTTCAATAATTAGCCTGAATGTGAATGGATAGATGCACCACTGAAAAGACATACAATAGCAAAATGGATAAAATATCATGAGGCAACAATTTATTGCTCCAAGTGAGTTACCCCACCTGAATGGACACTCAGGTTTTAAAAAAAGGGGATGTGAAGCAAGATTTTTTGGGAAAAATGGAACACAAAAGAAAACAGGAGTTGTATCTTAATATCAGACAGAATACCATTTAAGCTATCATAAATTAAAAATGTTTCAGAAGTTCACTACAAAATGATAAAAGTTCAATGCATCAACAAGTAATATTAAACCTAAACATATATGCCTCAACATAGAAGCACCAACTTCCACAAAGCAGATTGTAGCCATATATAAAACAGATATTGACTCTATATTTTCATAGCTGGGGACATCAATACCCCACTCCAACCCTAGACAAATCATCAAAACAAAAAATCAGCAAGGAAAAATTTAGAACCTCAATGTGACCTTGGCCACATACTTAATTGATACCCACAGAAGACTCCACCCAAAGACCAAAGAATATACATTCTAATCATCACCAATGGAACATACTCTATAATCAACCATATCCCTTTGGGCCCTAAATCAAGCATAAACAAATTTCATAAAAATTTAAATTCCCCATGCATTTTCTCAGTACACATTGGAATAAAATAAATATCAACAACAAACTTCCTCCATAAAACACAAGGACATGGACACTACACAGCATGTTGCCAAGTGACTCCTGGGTCAACATGGAAACCCAAAAAAGAGATTAAAAAATACCAGAAACAAATGAAATGAAGACACATCTTACCAAAACTTCTGGGATGCCATGAAAGCAGTAGTAAGGACAAATTCATATTTCTACAAACACACATGAAGAAAATGGAAAGATCACATGTTAACTGTCTAACAAGTCACATAAGAAACCTGGCAAAACAAGACCAACAAATCCCTAATTTCAACAGAAGCATCCAGATCACCCAAAAAAAAATACCAAATTCAGGACATAAAAAGACAAAATGATAATACAAGAAAAAAAAATAAGATGAATTAAAAAGCTGATACTTTGAAAGGATAAACGAGATTGATGATCCTCTAGCTAGACTGATGATGAGAGAAGGGAATAAAAGCTCAAATTTACTCAATCAGAAAAACAAAAGATGAATTCACAACTGACCCTAAAGAATACAAAAGATTGCCAGATACTATTGTGTACACTTGTATGGAAACAAACTTGAAAACCAAAGGAAATGGAGGATTTTTAAACCCTCACACAATCTCTTCAGGTGAAACAAAAAGAACCAAGACCCCAAAAAGACCAATAACAATCAATAAATTGACTATGTCATAAGAAAACTACTTACAAAAAAAAAAAACACCCTGTCTCAGATAGCATTCCAGCAGAATTCTACAAAACATACAAGGAGGAACTCTAACTTTTCCCATTGAAAGTACTCCAGGAGATTGAGAATGATGGAACTCTCCCCAAATCACTTTTTTGAAGCTAACATCACATTGAAACCCCGGTCATGTAAGTATCCAACAAAGAAAGAGAACTATAGGCCAACATTCTTGATGAACATATTTTTAATATTGTCAACAAGATGTAGCAAACTGGATTCAACAACACATCTCAAAAACCCTCCACCAGACCAAGTATGCTTCATGCCCAGGATGCGAGACCGGTTCACCATTTGTAAGACCATAAAGTAATTAAATCATCAACAAATGTAAAAACAATAATCACTTGATCATATCATTAGGTACAGAAAAAGCTTTTGATAAAATCCGCATCCTTCTTGATAAAAACCCCCGAACATCAAGGGATAGTTTGGGAAAATACCTTCAAATAGTAAGAGCCCCCAGTCATCATACTGCTAAACAGACAGAAATTGGAAACATTTTCCCTGGAAAAATGGAACAAGACCAGGATGCTCACTCTCAACCCCCCTTGGTTTAAAAATAGTTTTGGAAGTTCTAGCTAAAGCCTTCAGCAACTACAAAGTAAACTAAAAAAAGGTTTGACTCTAACACTATTATAGCAGGGGACTTGAATACTACCCCTAACAGCCCTAGATGGATCACTGAGGCAAAATTCAACAAGGAAATACAGAACCTAAACTTGACAACTGGCCAGATGGACTTAATAAATAACTACAGTTTATTCCACCCAACAACTACACAATATACATTGTATTCATTACCAGTGGAACGTACACCAAATCAAACACATCCTTGGCCATAAATAAAGGAAAAATATATTCCATAAGGTTGAAATTTGGGCCCTGCACATTCTCAGACCATTTTGGAGTAAAAGTAAATATCAACACCAACAAAATTTCCCCAAAGCCAGAAAGATATAGACACTAAACATCATGAGGCTGAACAAATACTGGGTCAACACTGAAATCAAAGTAGAAATTAAAATACTCATGGAAAAAAAAAAAGAAAATGAAGAAACATCTTACCAAATGCTCTGGGATGCCCTGAAAACAGATATCGGAGGGGAATTTATATCTCTAGGAGCACACATCAAGAAAAAGGAAAGATCACAAGTTCAGAGCCTATTAAATAATCTAAGACAGCTTAAAAAAAGAAGACCACCCAAAAACCCCCAAAATTTTGCAGAAGAATCCAAATCACCAAAATAAGAGCCCATATACTGGACATGGGAAAACAATAATATCTAGAAACATCAACCAAAAAAAGCTGGTTATTTGAAAGAATTAACAAGACTGATGGACCCCCCATCAGAATGACCAAGAAAAAGAGAGAAAAAGCCCAAATAAACATAATCAGAAATACAAAAATCAAATGACAACTAACCCTAAAGAAATAAAAAAATTATCAGCGATTACTATCTATACCTGTATGGAAACAAACATGACAACCAAAATTAAATGGAAGATTGTCTGATATCACAGTTTCCCCCCCAGGTTAAAACAAGAAGACATTGAGACACTAAATAGACAAATAACACCCCAGGAAATTAGTCTGTCATACAAAAACTACCCCAAAGTAATACACAAGATTACTAGAGACTATTATGTCACCTACATGTACACAAACTTGATACCTAAATGAAATGGTGAACTTTCTAACATCACACACCTCCAGGTTGAAACAAAAAGAATTGAGACTCTACATAGACCAACAGCAACCCAGGAAATGACTCTGTCATAAGAAAACTACCCAAGAAACACAAAAATTATTAGAGACTACTATGTACACTTATATTTAACAAACTTGAACCTTAAATAAAATGGAGAATTTCTGACATCACACAACTCCCCAGGCTGAAAAAGAAGACATTGAGACCTAAATAGACCAATAACAGCCCAGGAAATTGACTCTGTGATACGAAAACTGCTTACAAAGAAAGTCCTTGACCAGACGGCTTTCCAGCAGAATTCTACAAAACATACAAGGAGGAGATGATTCCAATTATTTGCAAAATGTATCAGACAATTGAAAAAGATAAAAAGATGGAATTCTCCCCAAATCATTTTATGAAGCTAATTTCACAATGATACACAAACTGGTTAAAATTCAACAAAAAAGAGGACTACAGGCCAATATCCCTCATCAATTTAGATGCGAAAATCCTCAACAAGACTTCAGCAAATCCTATCCAAAAATACATCACAACAATCATCCACCATGATCAAGTAGGCTACATCTCCAGGATGTAGGGCAGCTTTAACATTTCCAAGACCATAAATGTAATTAAATACATCAACAGTTGTAAAAACAAGAACCATGTAAAACCATGAAAAATCAAAAATCTCATTAGATTCAGAAAAAAAACTTTTGATAAAATCCAGCATCCTTTTTGATTAAAAACTCTCAAATACCTAGGTATAGAAGGGATCATATCTCAAAATAGCAAATGCAATCTATGAAAAACTCGCTGCTAACATGTTGCTAAATGCAAGAAACTGAAAATATTTTACCTAAAACACTAAACAAGACAACGCTGCCCACTCTCACCCCTCTTGTTCAACATTGTGTTGGGAATCCTATCTAGGTCAATTAGAAAAGAGAAGGAAATCAGCAGTATCCAAAGAGGAAAAGAGGAAGTCAAGTTATCCCCCTTTGCTGATGATATGATCCTATACTTGAGAATCCAAAAGAAGTCGTCAAAACCCTGGTTTCACTGATAAAGGTCTTTGGCCAAGCCTCAGACTACAAAACAAATGTGCAAAAGACAGTTGCATTCTTATACACCAAAAACAAGCAGGCAGAGACCCATATTAAATGCACGATCTCATTCACAATAACCATACATAAAAGAAATAACTCGGCAGCTTCCTAACCAGAGAAGTGAAAGACTTTTACAGTGAGAACTACAAAACACATCTTAAAGAAATCCAAGAAGACACAATCAAATGGAAAAAATATTCCATGCTCAAAAAATTAACTTTGTTAAAATGTCCATCCTACCAAAGAAAATCTACAGATTCAATAGAATGCCCATTAAATTGCCAACATGATTGTCTTGAAATGACAATACAGAAATTCATAATGAAACATAAATGATCACGAATAGCCAAAGCAATCCTTAGCAAAAGAAACAAGCTGGAGGTATCACACTTCCAGATTTAAATTTTACTTAAGGCAATAGTGATCCAAACAGCCTGACATTGATACAAGAACAGTCATATAGACCAATGGAACAAATAGAGATTACAAAAGCAAATTCTCATTTTTTTCAACCAAAACATCTTTGGCAAAGCATCTAACAACAACCAATGGGGAGAGGAGAACCTACTCAGTAAATGGTGCTGGGAAAACTGACTGATCACATGCAGAAGATTGAAACAGGAACCCTACCAATCACCATACACAAAAACTAACTCTACATGGATCAAAGACCTAAAGATAAAACCTCAAAGTATAAGAACCTTAGAAAATGCATGAGACACCCTTTTGGAAATTGGAACTGAAAACCAATTCCTTATCAGAACCCTAAGTGCCCATTCCATAAGAAAAAAGGTAGACAAGTGGGACCTCATCCAACTGACAAACTTCTGCAAAGC
>JAPVLO010006938.1:0-34322 GCA_027257055.1 Cephalopachus bancanus | reverse complement strand
AGCTAGCTGACTTAACTACTGACATAAATAGACCACGGATGGCTATCCAGCTGACTTAACTGGCAACCTACCTACTTAGCTCACTGGCTTGCCAGCTGTCTTAAATACCTAACTAACTAGTTATCCTGCTGGACAGCGAGCAGAGTTATGTACATGAATTAACTAGCTACCCAGCTGACTAACCAGCTGATTTTAAGCTAGCTATCCTGCTTGGCAGCTGGCTCTCTAGCTGACTTAACTAACTAACTTAACTAGCTACCCAGCTGACTTAAATAGCTCACTTAACTAGCTAGCTGCCTAGCTACCCAGCTGACTTAACTAGATGAAATAACTAGCGAGCCAGATGGCTACATATACATGTAACAAGCTTTTTAACTCGATAGCAAGCTGGCTAGACAACTGATTTATCGAGCTTACATAATTAGCTAGCCAGCTGATTAGCCAGCTGAAAAAACTAGCTGACTTATCGAGCTGGTCAGCTGTCTAGCCAGGTGACTTTATTACCTAGCTAACTAGCTAGCCAGCAGCCTAGCCAGCTAAATTAACTAGCTGACTTAACAAAGTCTCTAGCTGGCTATCCAGCAGATTTAACTAGCTAGCTACCTAGCTAGACAGCTATATAGCAATCTGACTTAAGTAGCTGACAACACTAGCTAGCCTGGAGGCTAGCCAGCTGACTTAACAATCTATGTACCTAGCTAGCCAGCTGGGAAGCCAGATGAATTAAGTAGCTGACTTAAATAACTAGCCAGCTGGCTAGCCAACTGACTTAACTAGTTTGCTACCTAGCTAGCCAGCTGGGAAACCAGCTGACTTAACTAGCTGACTAAAATAGCTGGCCTGCTTGCTAGTCAGCTGAATTAATTAGCTTGCTATATGGCTAGCCAGCTGGCTAGACAGCTGACTTAAGAAGGTGACTTAACTAGATATCCAGCTGTCTAGCCAGCTGACTTAAGTAGCAAGCTACCTAGCTAGCCAGCTGGCTAGCCAGCTGACTTAACTATGTGACTTAACTAGTTAACCAGCTTCCTGGACAGCTGACATAACTAGCTAGCTACTTAGCTAGCCAGCTGTGCAGCCAGCTGACATAACTAGGTTACTTAACTAGCTAGCCAGCTGGCTTGACAGCTGACATAACTAGCTAGCTACCCAGTTAGCCAGCTGTCTAGCCAGCTGACTTAACTAGGTTATTTAACTAACTAGCCATCTTGCTAGCAGGCTTACATAACTGAATAGCTACCTAGTTTGCTATCTGGATAGCCAGCTGACTTAACTAGTTTGTTACCTACATATCTCGCTGGCTTGCCAGCTGACTTAACTACCTAGCATTCTAGCTAACCAGTTGGCAAGTGAGCTGACTTAACTAGGTGACTTAACTAGCTAGCCAACTAGGTAGCCAGCTGACTTAACTAGCTAGCTACACAGCTAGGCAGGTGGCTAGCCAGCTGACTTAACTAGCTGACTTACCTAGCTAGCCAGCTACGTACTAGCTGACTTATACTAGCTAGACTACTCTGTTAACTAGCTAGCTAGCTGCTACTGCTAACTAGCTGAGCTGACTTAACTAGCTATAGCTAGCTTAGCAGCTGATAACTAAGCTGAGTTAACTAGCTGCAGCTAGCTAGCATTACTACTGTGACTAGCCTAGCCGTAGCCACTATAACTAGCTTTATAGCTAGCGCTGGTAGCAGCTATTAACAGCTGACTTAACTAGCTGTAACAGCTGTAGCCAGCTGACTTAACTAGCTGCATACTAGATAGCAGTGGCTACAGCTGACTTAACTAGCTAGTACCTACTTAACGCTGCTTGCAGCTGACTTAACTAGCTGAATACAGTACCTAGCTAGAGCAGCAGCTGACTTATTAGCTACTACTGCTACACTGGTAGCAGCTGACTTAACTAACTGCTCTAGCATGGCGTGACTACAGCTATTTAATAACTAGACTACCACTGCAGCTACCTAACTAGCTGTTAACTAGCTAGCTACCTAGTCTCACTAGCATACTAGCTGACTTAACTAGCTAGCTAACTAGCTAGCTCAGCTGCTTAACTGACTTAACTAGCTGACTTAATATAACTAGCAGCAGATGGCCAGCTGATTAACTAGCTACTTAACTAGCTACCAGCTGCTACACTGACTTACTAGCTGCTACTAGCTAGCTGAGCCATGATAACTAGCTGACTTAACTAGCTAGCAGCTGACTAGCCAGCTGACTTAACTATGTAGCTACTAGCAGCCAGCGCCTAGCACTGACTTAACTAGTTGACTTAATAGTAGCCAGCTGGCTAGCATGACTTAACTGCACTACCTAGATAGTCATGCTGATTAACGATAGCTAGCTGACAACTAGCTAGCTACTAGTAGCCGTGCTGCCAGCTGACTTAACTAGCCTAGCTACCTAGCTACCAGCTGCAGGACTGACTTAACGTGTGACTTAACTAGCTAGCTACTGCTAGCCAGTGACTTACTAACTAGCTGACTTACAGCTAGGCAGCTGGCTAGCCAGCTGATTAACTCCTGACTAACCTAGCTAGCAGCTGACTTAACTAGCTGACTTAACTAGCTAGCTATAGCCTAGTCAGCTGAGCTAGCAGCTGACTTAACTAGCTGCTCTAGCTAGCACTGTAACTACTAACTAGCTGACTTATTACTAGCCTAGGTAGCAGCTGACTTAACTAGCTGATTAACTAGCTAGCCAGCTGGCTAGCCAGCTGACTTAACTACTAGCTACTAGCAACCAGCTGGAAGCCAGCTAACTAACTGTACTTAACAGCTAGCCAGCTGGCTAGCCAGCTGACTTAACATAGCTACTACATGCTAGTCATCTACCAGCTAGCCAGCTGACTAACTAGCTGATTATAGCTAAGCTAGCTGATACTAGCTGACAACTAGCTAGCTACCTACTAGCCAGCTGCTGTAATCTGACTTAACTAGCTGAGCTGAATTATAGCCTGCTTATAGCTACAGCTGAACTTAATCAGCTGACTTAACTAGCTAGCTACTAGCAGCCAGCTGACTAAATAGATACTACGCTAGCTAGACAGCTGGCAAGCCAGCAGTGACTTAACTAGTAGCACCTGCTAGCCAGCTGACACAGTAGCTATCAAGCTGACTTAACTAGTTGACTTAATCAGGTAGCCAGCTGTCTAGCAGGCTGACTTAATGCCTAGCTACCTAGATAGTCACTGGATAGCAGCTGACAACTAGCTAGCTACCTACTAGCCTGCTGTCTTGCCAGCTGACTTAACTACCTAGCTACCTAGCTATCCAGCTTGCTAGTGAGCTGACTTAACAAGGTTACTTAACTAGCTAGCTAACTTGCTAGCCAGTTGACTTAATTAGCTAGCTACACAGCTAGGCAGCTGGCTAGCCAGCTGAGTTAACTCACTGACTTAACTAGCTAGCACCTGACTTAACTAGCTGAACTAACCAGCTAGCTACTAGCTAGCCAGCTGGCTTAACTAGCTAGCTCAACTAGCTAGCTACTAGCTAGCTATCTAGCTACCAGCTTACTTAACTAGCTGAATTAGCTAGCTACCTGACATAACTAGCTGACTTATGTAGCTAGCTTCCTATCTAGCCAGCGGATTTAACTAGCTGAAATAACTAGCTAGCCAGATGGATAGCCATCTGACTTGACTAGCTGTTTATCTAGCTAACCAGCTAGATAGCCAACAGACTTAATGAACTGTCTTAACTAGCTAGCCAGCTGGTTGCCAGCTGACTTAAATAGCTGACTTAAATGCTAGTCACCTGCCTAGCAGCTGACTTACCTAGCTGACTTAAGCAGCAGCTGATTAGCCAGCTATTTAACTAGTACTGCTACCTACTAGCCAGCAGGCTAACCAGCTGACTTAACTAGCTGACTTAACAGTTAGCCTAGCTGTCTAGCAGCTGACTTAATCTAGCTAGTTGCCTAACTAGCCAGCTGACTAGCAGCTGACTAAATGTAGTGACTTAACCAGTAGCTGATTGGCTAGCCAGTGACTTAATTACGTGAATAACTAGCTGACAGTAGCTATCAAGCTGACTTAACTAGCTAGCTACCTACCTTGTCAGTTGGATTGCCAGCTCTCTTAACTAGCTGATTAAACAGCTAGCCAGCTGGCTAGCCAACTAACTTAACTATCTTGGCTACTCTGTCTAGCAGCTGGTACCCAGCTGACTTAACTAGCTGACTTAACTAGCTAGCTACCTAGCTAGACAGCTAACTTAAATAGTACCTAAAAGCTGACTTAACTCAGTTGACATAAATAGTTAGCTGCCTAGCTTGCTAGCTGACTTAACCGGCAAGTTAGCTTACTAATTTAACTAGCTGTACTTTACTTACTTAAGTTAGCTAAAGAGGTTAAGCTAGCTGACTTAACTAGTTAGCTAACTAGCTAGCTAGCTGACTATTCCTGACTTAACTATTAGCTAACTAGCTAGCTAGCCTATCAACCAGTGCTAAACCCTTTTAACTAGCTGTATATAACCAGCTGACTTAACCAGTTAGTTAACTAGCTAACACTGACTAACTAGCTGACTTAACCATTAGCTAACTAGCTAGCTAGCTTTACCAGCTTACTTAACTAGAGATGACTTAACTAGATGATTAGGTGGTAGCTAACTACTTAGGTAGCTGACTTATACTAGGCGACTATGAGTTAGCTAGCTGACTAAATACTGAATTAAATAGTTTGCTACCTATTTAACTAGCTGATAACTAGCTGATTAACTAATGCCTTAACTAGTTAGGTACGACTTAGTAGCTGACTTAACTATTTGAGCTAACTAGTAAGCTTGCTGACTTAGTAGCTGATTACACTTCTGGTTAGCTAGCTGAGCTTAGTCTAGCCTAACTAGTTGGCTAATGATAGCTAGCTGACTAGTGAGCTGACGAGTTAGCTACCTGATTTTACTAGTTGGTAAACGGTTAACTAGCTGACTTAACTAGTTGTATTAACGATTAGTTTTGTGACTTAACTTGTGGCTGACTGAATTGGCAGCTGAGCTTAGACTATTTTAGCACGTTGATGCTACGCAGACTTGTTAGCTGGCTTAACTAGTTGGCCAACTGAGTTGGCAGACTACTTAGCTGGGCTTAACTAGTAGCTGCGAGTTAGCCCACTAGTAGCTATGTTAACTAGTTGGATGCTGGAGGTGACCTAACAAAGTCAATGACTTAGTCTAGTCACCTAACTTGTCGGCGACTAGTTAGCTGAGCTAACTATTTTGAGTGACAGTTGGCCGATCTAGTCGGCCGTTGTAGTGACCGTTGGCAGGCAGGAGCCTACTAGTTAACTGACCTAACTGGTAGCCAGCGAGTGACTACTAGCTTACCTGATTAACTAATTGCTGGATGAGCTGATCTGACTAGTGTAGCTAGACTAACAAGTCAGGTAGTGAGCTGACTTGGTAGCTGACTTAACTATTTGCATGACCGGTGAGCTGACTTAACTAGCTGACAATGATGGGCGACAGGCGAGCTGACCTTAACTAGATACAGCGGTAGCTGACTGACTGTTAGCTGACTTAACTAGTGCCTGAGAAATAGCTGATTGCTAGCTAGACCTAGTTAGCCTGGAGAAGCTGACAATAACTTGATCTGTTGGCTGCATCAGATGACTAGCTGACTGGCAAAAGGAACGACTAGTTAGCTGAGATGAAAGCTGACCTACTAGTTGGCCAGCTATAGCTGACTAGTTAGCTGAACTAGCTGATTTGCTGACTTAACAAGCTAGCTGACTAGCTAGCTGACTAAATAGCTACCTGGAACCAAACAAGCTAGTCTGGCTAGCTAGCTATGACTTAAAGCTAGCTAACTGACTAGTTAGCAAGCTGACTTAACTCTAGTTGGCCTAGTACCAGCTGACTAGCAAGCTGAATAGCTAGCTGACTAACTGCTAGCTGGCTAGTGACTTGCCAGCTGACTTAACTAGCTAGCTGGACTAGCTACTAGCCTAAGTGACTGACTTAGCAAGCTCTGGCTGGATAGTAGCTAGCCAGCTGACTTAACTAGCTAGACTACCCTGCTGGCTAGCCTGGCTAGCCAGCCAGCTAACTAGCTGGACACTACTAGCCAACTGACTAAATTAGCAGCCTGCTTAACAGTAGCCAGCCTGCTTAACTAGCCAGACACCTAGCTAGCCAGCCGGTAACTAGCTGACTTAACTAGCATAACTCTACTATGACTAGCCTCCAGCTAGCCAGCTGCTTAACTAGCTAGATACCTAGCTAGCCAGCTGGATACCAGCTGACTTAACTAGCTGACTTATCTAGTAGCCAGCCAGCTAGCCACTGACTTAATAGCTATCTACCTAGCTAGCCAGTTGGTCTAGCCAGCTGACTTAACTACTGACTTAACTAGGTAGCAGCCGGCTAGCCCACTGACTAATTAGCTACTACCTAAGCTAGCCAGTGGCTAGCCAGCTGACATAACTAGCTGACTTAACCAGCTAGCCAGCTGGCTAGCCAGCTGACTAAACTAGCTGACTAACAGTTAGCCAGCTGGCTACCTAGCTGACATAAATTAGCTGGCTTAACCTAGCTAGCCTGGTTAGCCAGCTGACTAACTAGCTGACTAACAAGCTAGCAGCTGGGTAGCCAGATGACATTAACTAGCTGACAAACTAGCTAGCCTGGTGTCTAGCCAGCTGACTTAACTAGCTAGCTACATAGCTAGCCAGCTGGGAAGCCAGATGAATTAACTAGGTGACTTAAATAGCTAGCCAGCTTGCTAGCCAACTGACTTAACCATCTTGCACTACCTAGCTAGCTAGCTGGCAAGCCAGCTGACTTAACTAGCTGACTTAATAGCTAGCCGCTTGCTAGCAGCTGACTTAAATATCTTGCTATATAGCTAGCCAGCTGGCTAGACAGTGATTAACTAGGTGACTTAATAGTAGCCAGCTGTTAGCTGCTGACTTAATACACACTGGCTAGCCACTAGCTAGCCAGTATTTACTGTACTAATAGCTATCCAGCTGGCTAGACTGACTAACTTAGCTACTAGCTAGCAGCTGTCCACTGACTTAACTATTCTAACTGCTAGCCAGCTCGCTGGACAACTGACATAACTAGCTAGCTACTCCAGTAGCCAGCTGTCTAGCCAGCTGACTTAACTAGGTTACTTAACTAACTAGCCAGCTTGCTAGCAGGCTTACATAACTGCCTAGCTACCTAGTTAGCCAGCTAGATAGCCAGCTGACTTAACTAGTTAGCTACCTACATATCCCACTGACTTCCCAGCTGACTTAACTACCTAGCTTTCTAGCTAACCAGCTGGCTAGCGAGCTGACTTAACTAGGTGACTTAACTATCTAGTCAGTTATCTAGCCAACTGTCTTAACTACCACCTACCCAGCTGGTGGCTAGCCAGCTGACTTAACTAGCTGAATTACCTAGCAAGCCAGCTGACGTAACCTGCTGACTTAACTATCTAGCTACCTAGCATACCAGCTGACTTTAATAGTTGAAATAGCTAGCTACCATCCTAGCTAGCTATCTAGCTAGCTAGCCAACTTAACTAGCTGCCTTCACTAGCTAGCTAGCTGACATAACTAGCTGACTTACTAGCTGGCTACCTAGCTAGCCAGTTGACTTTACTAGCTGAAATAACTAGCCAAACAACCGTCTAGTCCTCTGAAATAACTAGCTTTGTATCTAGTTATAGAGCTGGCTATCCAACTGACTTAACGAGGTAACTTGACTAAGTAGCCAGCTGGTTAGCCAACTGATTAATCAACTAGTTGATTAACGTGCTTGGCAGCTGTCCAGCCAGGTGACTAAACTAGCTGGCTTAACTAGTTATCCAGCTGGCTAGCCAGCTGACTTAACTAGCACTCTAGCTCTCTAGCCATCTGGATAGCCAGCTTTCTAAACTAGCTGACTTAATTAGCTAGCCAGCTGGCTAACCAACTGACTTTACTATGTCAACACTGAGCTAACCAGTGGGCTAGCCAGGTGACATAACTAGCTTTTTTAACTAGCTGGCCTGCTTTCTAGCCAGTTGAATTAACTAGCTTGCTACATAACAAGCCAGCTGGCTATCCAGCTGAATTAACTAGGTGACTTATCTTTCTAGCAAGCTGTCTAGCGAGCTGACTTAACTCAAAAGCTACCTAGCTAGCCAGCAGGCTAGTCAGCTGACTTAACTTGGTCATTTAACTATCTAGCCAGAAGTCTAGACAGCTGACATAACTAGCTAACTCCCTAGCTAGCATTCAGTCATGCCAGCTGACTTAACTAGCTGAATTAATTAGCTACCCAGCTGGCTAGCCAGCTGACTTAAGTGCCTAGCTAGCTGCCTTGCCAGCAGGCTAGCCAGCTGACTTAAGTAGCTGACTTAACGAAGTAGCCAGCTGGCTAGCAAGTACCTAGCTAGACAGGTGAATAGCTAGCTGACTTATCTAGCTGACATAACTAGACACCTGACGGCTAGCCAGCAGACTTAACTAGCTACCTACCTACATAGCCTACTGGCTTGTCAGCTGACTTAACTACCTAACTACCTAGCTAACCTGCTGGCAAGCGAGCTGACTTAACTAGGTGGGTAAACTAGCTAGCTAGCTGGCTAGCCAGCTGACTTAACTAGCCGGCTATCCTTCTATGCAGCTGTCTAGCCAGGTGACTTAACTCGCTGACTAAACTAGGTAGCAACCTGACTTAACTAGCTGACTTAACTAGCTAGCTACCTAGATACCCAACTGACTTAAGTAGTTGATTTAACTAGCTTGCTACCTATCTGGCTATCAGGTAGCTTGGTGACTTAACTAGCTAACATAACAAGCTAGCTAGCTGACATATCTAGCTGAGTTAACTAGCTAGCTTCCTAGCTAGCCAGCGGACTTAACTAGCTGAAATAACTAGCGAGCCAGCTGGCTACCAATCTAATGTAACTAACTTTTTATCCAGCTAGCCAGCTGTCTAGGCAACTGGCTTAATGTGCTGACTTAATGAGATAGCCACCTACCCAGATAGCCACCAGCCTAGCCAGCCGATTTAAGTAGCTGACTTAACTGAAGTAGCCAGCTGGCTAGCCAGCAGACTTAACTAGCTAGCTACCTGCCTAGGCAGCTGGATAGCCAGCTGACTTAACTAGCTGACATAACTAGATAGTCTGATGGCTAGCCAGCTGACTTAACTAGCTACCTATCTACATAACGTGCTTGCTGCCAGCTGAATTAACTACCTACCTACCTAGATAACATGCTGGCCAGCACGCTGACTTAACTAAGTTAAGTAACTAGGTAGTCAACTGGCTAGCCAGCTGCTTTAACTAGCTAGCTACCCTGCTAGGTAGCTGGCTAGCCAGCTGATTTAACTAACTGACTTAACTAGCTAGCCAGCTGAATTATCTAGATGACATAACTAGCTAGCTACCTAGCTAGCCAGTTGACTTAACTAGCTGACAACTAGCTAGCTTCCTAGCTAGCCAGCTGCCTGGCCAGCTGACTTAACTAGCTGTCTTAACCTGCTAGCCATATGACTGGCCAGCTGATTTAATTAGCTAGCCAGCTGGATGGCCAGCTGAATTAAATAGTTCTCTTTACCAGCTAACCAGTAGGCTAGCCAGCTGACTTAACTAGCTACCTATCTAGCTAGCCAGCTTGGAAGGCAACTGAATTAACTAGCTCACTTAACTAGCTATCCCACTTGCTAGCCAGCTGACTTAACTAGCTTGGTACCTTGATAGCCGGCTGGCAAGCCAGCTGGCTGAACTAGTTGACTTAACCAGCTGGCCAGCTCGCTAGCCAGTTGATTCAATTAGATGACTTAACTAGTGAGCCAGCTGGCTAGCCAGCTGACTTAACTAGCTCTCTACCTAGCTAGCTAGCTGGCTAGCCAGCTGAATTAACTAGCTGACTTATTTAGCTGGCAAGTTGGCTAGCCAACTGAGATAACTATCCTGTTGCCTAGCTAGTCATCTGGCTAGCCAACTGAATTAACTAGCTGACTTATATAACTTGCCTGATTGCTACTCAGCTGAATTAACAAGCTTGCTAAATTGCTAGCCAGCTGGCTAACCAGCTGACTTAACTAGCTAGCCAGTGGGCTAGAAAGCTTACCTAATTATCTAGTTACCTAGCTAGTCAACTGTCAAGCCAGCTGCCTTAACTAGGTGACATAACTAGTTAGCCAGCTGGCTATCAGGCTGACATAACTGCCTGGCTACCTAGCTAGCCAGCTGTATAGCCAGCTGACTTAACTAGCTAGGTACCTATGTAGCCCGCTGGTTTGCCAGCAGACTTAGTACCTAGCTACCTAGCTAACCAGCTGGCTAGTGAGCTGATTTAACTAGGTTGTTTAACAAGCTAGTTAACTGGCTAGCCAGCTGACTTAATTAGCTAGCTACCCAGCTAGGCAGCTGGCTAGCCAGCTGACTTAACTCGCTGGCTTAACAAGCTAGCAACCTGACTTAACCAGCTAGCTACCTAGCTAGCCAGCTGTCATACTAAGTGGCTTAACTAGCTAGCTACCTAGCTAGCTATCTAGCTAGCCAGTTGACTTAACAGGCTGACTTAACTAGGTAACTAGCTGATAAGACTAGCTGACTTATATAGCTAGCTTCCTAGGTAGCCAGCTCACTTAACTAGCTGAAATAACAAGCTCACTTGATGACTAGCCATCTGACTTAACTAACTTTTTACCTAGCTAACCAGCTGAATAGCCAACAGACTTAACGAGCTGACTTAACTAGCTAGCCAGCTGGTTGCCAGGAGACTTAACTAGCTAACTTAACCAGCACTCAGCTGGCTAGACAGCTGTCTTAAATAGCTGGCTACCTATCTAGCCACCTGAATAGCCAGCTGACTTACCTAGCTGATTTAAGCTAGCAAGCTGGCTAGCCAGCTCTCTTAACTAGCTAGTTACCTACCTAGCGAACAGGCAAGCTTGCTGACTTAACTAGATGACTCGAACAGCTAGCCTGTTGGCTAGCAAGCTGACTTATCTAGCTAGATACCTACCTAGCCAACTGGCTAGACAGCTGACTAAACTAGCTAACTTAACCAGCTACCCAGTTGGCTAGCCTGCTGACTTAACTCACTGACATCACTAGCTAGCCAGGTAGCTATCTAGCTGACTTAACTAGCTAGCTACTTAAGTTGCCAGTTGGCTTGTCAGCTCTCTTAATTAGAAAGCTGACTTTACTAGATGACATAGCTAGCTGACTTAACTACTTAGCTAGCTGACTTAACTGGCTGACTTAAGTAGTTTGCTAGCTGACTTAACTACCTGAATCAAATAGTTAGCTAAATATTTAGCAGGTGAATAACTAGCTGAGTTACCTAGTTAGCTAAATAGTTAGGTAGCAGACTTAAGTAGCTGACTTAAATAGTTAGCTAAATAGTGAGATTGCTTTCTTAGCTAGCTGACTTAGCTAGCTAGCTAGTTAGCTAGCTGAGTTAGCTAGCTGACTTAACTAGTTGGCTAATCAGATAGCTAGCTGACATAACGAGTTGGTTAACGAGTCAGCTGACTGTTTTAACTACTTGTTAAAGAGTTAAGTAGCTTTCTTAATTAGTTGGGTAACGAGTTAGCTAGGTGACATAAATTGTTGGCTGACAATTCGGCCTGACTAATTATCTGGTTTAACACGTTGGCTGACTATTCGGCTGACTTGTTAGCTGGCTTAACAAGTCGGCCAACTAGTTAGCCGACTAGTTAGCTGGGTTAATTAGTTGACTGACGAGTTGGCCCCCAAGTAAGCTCGGTTAACTATTTGACTGGCTAGTTTGCTGACCTAAGTAGTGTGCTGACTAGTTGGCCGACTAGTTAGCTGACTTAAATAGTCGGCCTGCTAGTCGGTTGACTGGTTAGCTTACTTAACTAGTAGGCCGGCGAGTGAGCCCACAGGTGAGCTGACTTAACTAGTCGACTGGTGAGTGAGAAGACTGGCCAGCTGACTTAACTATTCTGGCTAGCGAGTCAGCCAACTTGCTGATTTAACTAGTCAGCCAGCGAGTGAGCTGACTGGTCAGCTGACTTTAGTCAGCTAGTGTGTGAGCCAAATGGTCAGAAGAGTTAACTAGTCAGCCAGTGAATGAACCAACGGGTGAGCTGACTTAACTAGTTGATCAGCGAGTGACCTGACATGTGAGCTGCCTTACTAGTCGGCCACCTTGCGAGCCGACTGGTGTGCTGACTTAACTAATCAGCTGGCAAGCAAGCCGAATACTGAGCTGACCTGTTGGCCTGTGAGCGAGCTGACAATTTAGTTGACCTGTTGGCTGGTGAGTGAGCCTACTAGTTTGCTGACCAGTTTGCAGGCGAGCAAGTGGAGTAATTAGCTGATCTGATGGAAAGCGAGTGAGCCCACTATTTATCTGACCAGATAGCTGAGTTGCTAGCCGACTAGTTATCTAAGTAACTAGCTGATTTGCTAGCTAACTTAACTAGCTAGCTGACTAGCTAGCTGGCTAGCTAGCTGACATAACTAACTAGCAAACAAGCTATCTAAATCTCTAGCTTGCTGACTTATCTAGCTAGCTATCTGGCTAGTTAGCAGGCTAACTGACTTAATTATGTAGCTGACTAGCTAGCTGACTAGCTAGCTGACTTAACTAGCTAGCGGACTAGCCAGCTGACTAGGTAGCTGACTTCATTAGCTACCTGAATGATTAACTGACTTGCTAGCTGACTTGACAAGCTAGCTGGCTAGCTAGTTGACTTAAGTAGCTGACTAGCAACTGCGCTGAATAGCTGGCCAGCCAGCAGACTTAACTAGCTAGTTAACTGGTTGTCTACACGGGTAGCCATCTGGCTTAACTAGCTAGATACCTGGCTGGCTAGCTGGCTAGCCACCGGCTAGTGAGCTAGTGGGCTGACCAGTTGGATAGCCAGCCAGCTTAAATAGCCATTCGGCTGGCTGGACGGTCAGATAGCCAGCTGGCTTAACTAGCCAGCCACTCTGCTGGTCAGCCGGCAAATCAGCTGGCTTATCTAGCATGCCACCTACCTGACCAGCCTGCTAACAAGCCAACTTAACTTGCCAGGCACCTGGCTAGCTGTTGGCTAACAAGCTGACTTAACTAGCTGGCATAACTATATAGACATCTGGCTAGCCTGTTGGATTAACTAACTAGCCACCTAGTTAGCCAGCCAGCTAGCCAGGTCACTTGACTCGCTGAATTAACTAGCTAACCAGCTGGCTAGCCAGCTGACTTAATTACCTAGCTACCTTTATAGCCAGGTGGCTAGATAGATGACTTAACTGCCTGACTTAACAAGCTATCCAGCTGGTTAGGCAGCTGATGGAACTAGCGAGCTACCTAGCAAGCCAGTTGACAAGCCAATTGAATTAACTAGCTGACTTAACCAACTAGCCAGCTGGCTAGCCAGCTGACTCAACTAGCTGACATAACTAGATAGCCAGCTGGCTAGCCAACTGACTTAACTAGCTGACAACACTAGCTAGCCAGGTGACCAGCAAGCTGACTAAAATACATAGCTACCTACGTATCCCACTGGCTTACCAGCTGACTTAACTACCTAACTAACTAGCTAACCAGCTGACTAGCTAGCTGACATAACTACATGAATAACTAGCTAGCCAGCTGGCTAGCCATTAGAATTAATAAGCTAGCAACCCAGCAAGACAGCTTGCTAGCCAGCTGATTTAACTAGCTGACTTAACTAGCTAACCAGCTGACTTAACTAGCTGACTTAACTAGCTAGCTTACCCAGCTAGCTAGCTGACATTACTAGCTGAAATAACTAGATAGCTACATAGCTAGATAGATAGCTAGCTAGCCCACAAAACTACCTGACTTAAATAGCTCTCAAGCTGACATAACTAGCTGACTTAACTGGCTATCTACCTAGCTAGTCAGCTGACTTTACTAACTGAAATAACTAACTAACCAGCTATCTAGCCATCTGACTTAACTAGCTTTTTAACTAGCTAGCGAGCTCGCTAGCCAATTGACTTAAAGAGGTGACATACCTAAGTAGTCAGTTGGTTAGCCAGCTGACTTAACCAGTTGATTAACGAGCTAGACACCTGGCCAGCCTGGTGGCTAAACTAGCTGACTTAACTGGATATCCAGATGGCTAGGCTGCTGACTTAACTAGCTCTTTACCCCTCTAGCAACCTGGATAGCCAGCTTACTTAACTAGGTGACATAATTAGCTAGCTAGCTTGCTAGCCAACAGATTTAAATAGGTCACAACCTAGGCAGCAAGCTTGCTAGCCAGCTGACTTAACTAGTGGTCTTAACTTGCTGGCCTGCTTTCTTGCTGTTGAATTAACTAGCATGCTACATAGCTAGCCAGCTGGCTATCCAGCTGAATCAACTAGGTGACTTATCTAGCTAGCCAGCTGTCTAGCCAGCTGACTTAACTAGCAAGCTACCTAGCAAGCCAGCTGCTTTCTCAGCTGACCTAACTTGGTGACATTAACTAGCTAGTCAGTTGGTTAGACAGCTGACAAAACTAGTTAGCTACCTAGCTAGTAAGCTACCTAGCTAGTAAGCTGGTTAGCCAGCTGTCTTAACTATCTGACTTAACTAGTTAGCCAGCTGGCTAGCCAGCTGACTTAATTGCCTAGCTACCTAGCTAGCCAGCTGACAACTAGCTGAAATAACTAGTGAGCTAGCAGGCTACCCATCTGACGTAACCAGCTTTTTAACTAGCTAGCCAGCTGGCAAGACAACTGACTTCACCAGCTGACTTAAGTAGCTAGCCAGCTGGTTAGCCAACTGACTAAACGAGCTGACTTTACTAGCTGGCCAGCTGGCTAGCCAGATGACTTAATTGCCTAGCTACCTAGATAGCCAGCAGCCTAGCCAGCTGACTTAACTAGCTGACATAACTAAGTATCCAGCTGGCTAGCTAGCAGACTTAACTAGCTACCTACGTAGCTAGACAGATTGATAGCCAGCTGACTTAACTAGCTGACATAACTAGATAGCCTGATGGCTTGCCAGCACTCTTAACTAGCTACCTACCTACATAGACCTCTGGCTTGACAACTGATTTAACTACCTAACTAACTAGCTAACCTGCTGGCCAGTGAGCTGACTTAACTACATGACTTAACTAGCTAGCCAGTTGGCTAGCCAGCTGATTTAACTAGCTAGGTACCTGCTAGGTAGCAGGCTAGACAGCTGCCTGAAATAACTGACTTAACTAGCTAGATACCTAGCTAACCAGCTGACTTACCTAGCTGACTTAACTAGCTAGATACCTAGCTAGCCTGCTGGCTGGCCCGCTGACTTAACTTGCTGTCTTAACTAGCAAGCCAGCTGCCTGGCCAAATGAATTAACTAGCTGAATTAATCAGATAGCCAGCTGGCTAGCCAGCTGACTTAACCAGTTAGCTACCTAGCTTGCTAGCTGGGAAGCCAGCTTAATTAACTAGTTGATTTAAATAGCTGGCTAGCTGGCTAGCCAGCTGACTTAACTAGCTTGTTACCTAGCTACCCAGCTGGCAAGCCAGCTGACATAACTAGTTGACCTAACCTGCTAGCAAGCTGGAAAGCCAGCTGACTCAACTAGCTGAATTAACTAGTTAGCCAGCTGGCTAGCCAGCTTACTTAACTAACTCTCTACCTAGCAAGCTAGCTGGCTAGCCAGCTGACTTACCTAGCTGACTTAATTAGCTTGCCAGCTGGCTAGCCAACTGACTTAAGTAGCTTGCTACCTAGCTAGACAGCTGGCGAGCCAGCTGACAACTAGCTGACTTAAATAGGTGGCCTGCTTGCTAGTCAGCTGAATTAACTAGTTTGTTATATATCTATACAGCTGGCTAGCCAGCTAACTAAACTAGGTGACTTAACTAAGCAGCCAGTTGTCTAGACAGCTGACTTAAGTAGCAAGCTACTTAGCTAGCTAGGTGGCTAGCCAGGTGACTTACCTAGGTGACTTAACTAGCTAGCCAGCGGATTAGACAGCTGACTTAATTATCTAGCTACCTAGGTAGCCAGCTGTCTAGTCAGCTGACTAAACTAGGTGAATTAACTAGATAGGCTGCTGGCTAGCAGGCTGACTTAACAGCTTAGGTACCTAGCCAGCCAGCTGGATAGCCAGCTGACTTAACTAGCTAGCTACCTATGTATCCCACTGACTTGCCAACTGACTTATCTTCCTAGGTACCTAGGTAAGCAGCTGGCTATTGAGCTGACTTAACTAGGTTACTTAACCGAATATATAACAGGCTAGCCAGCTGACTTAACTAGGTAGTTACCCAGCTCGGCAGCTGGATAGTAAGCTGACTTAACTCGCTGACTTAACTAGCTAGCAACTGACTTAAATAGCTGATTTAGTCAGCTAGTTACCTAGCTAGCCAGCTGGCTAATCTAGCTGGCTTATCTAGCTAGTTATCTAGCTAGCTATCTAGCTAGCCAGCTGACTTAAGAAGCTGACTTAACTAGCTACCTAACTACCATAACTAGCTGATGAATATAGCTAGCTTTCTAGATAGCCAGCTGTTTTAATTAGCTGAAATAACTAGCTAGCCAGCTGATTGCAACCTGACATAACTAGCTGACTTAACTTGCTAGCCAGCTGGTTGCCAGCTACTTAACTAGCTGACTTAACCAGCTAGTCAACTGGTTAGCCAGCTGACTTAACTAGCTGGCTACCTATCTAGCCAGCAGGCTAGCCAGCTGACTTACCTAGCTGATTTAAGATAGCAAGCTGACTAGCCACCTCACTTAGCTTGCTAGCTATCTACCTTGCCAGCAGGCTAGCCAGCTGACTTAACTAGCTGACTTGAACAAATATTCTGCTGGCTAGCAAGCTGACTTGTCTAGCTAGCTACCTACTTAGTCAACTGGCTAGACAGCTGACTAAACTAGCTGACTTAACCAGTTAGCCAGTTGTCTAGCCAGCTGACTTAACTTGCTGACATCACTAGCTAGCCTGGTAGCCATCTAGCTGACATAACTAGCTATCTACCTACCTAGCCAGTTGGCTAGCCAGCTATCTTAATTAGATGAATTAATCAGCTAGCCTGCTGGCTAGCCAACAGACTTAACTAGCTCGCTAACTAGCAAGTCAGCTGGCTAGGAAGCTGACTTAATTAGCTGACTTAACTAGCAGCTACTTAGCCGGCTGACTTAAATAGTTAGCTAAATTGCTAGCTATCTAGTTAGCAAGCTTACTTAAATAGTAAGCTAACTAGCTAGCTACCTAGCTAACAAGCTGACTTAAATATTAAGCTTCCTTGCTAGCTGGCTGACTTAACCAGCTAGATAACTAGTTAGCTTAATCGTTATCTAACGTGCTAGCAAGGTGACTTTATCATCTGTCTTATCTCATTAGCTAATGAGCTGGCTTGCTGACTCATCCAGCTGAGTTAGCTCATTAGCTATCTAGCTAGCTAGCTGACCATCCAGATGACTTAACTCATTAGCTAACTAGCTAGGTAGCCTAATCAACCAGCTGACTCAACCCGTTTGCTAACTAGCTAGCTAGCTGACAACCATCTGACTTAACTCGTTAGTTAACTAGCTAACAACTTGACTCAACCTGCTGACTTAAACATTTAGCTAACGAGTTAGCTAGCTGTCTTAACCAGCTGTCTAAATTAGAAAGCTGACTTAACTAGCTGACTTAGCTAGCTGACTTAAATACTTGGCTAGCTGACTTAACTGGGTGGGTTACCTCGTTAGCTAGCTGACTTAACTACCTGAATTAAATAGTTAGTAACTATATAACTAGCTGAATACCGAGCTGACTTAACTAATTAGCAAACTAGTTAGGTAGCAGACTTAAGTATCTGACTTAAATAATTAGCTAACTAGTGAGTTAGATGACTTAGCTAGCTGAATTAACTAGCTAGCTAGTTAGCTAGCTCACTTAGCTAGCTGACATAACTTGTTAGCTTATGAGATAGCTAGCTGAATTAACGAGTTGGTTCATGAATTAGATAACTTTTGACTAGTTGGTAAAGGAGAAAAATGGCTGACTTATATAGTTGGTTAACGAGTTAGCTAGGTGACTTAACTTGTCTGACGAATCAGCCGACTAGTTACCTGGGTTAACACGTTGGCTGCCTTCTCAGCCGCACTGTTAGCTGGCTTAACAAGTTGGCTGACTAATTGGCCGACTATTTAGCTTGGGTAACTTGTTGGCTGAGGATTTGGCCACATAGTTAGCTTGGTTAAGTAGTTGGCTGGCTAGTTTGCTGGCCTTATTATTAGGCCGACTAGTTGACCGGATAGTTAACTGACCCAACTAGTCAGCCAAATATTTAGCTGACCTAAATTGTCGGCTGCCAAGTTGGCCCACTAGTTGGCCTATTGGTTAGCTGACTTAACTAGTTGCCAGCTAGTAGGCCGACCGGTTAGCTGACTTAACTAGTTGGCTGGTGTGGCATCCGACAGGTGAGCTGACTTAACTAGTTGGCCAGTGAGTGAGCCGACTGGTCAGCTGAATTAAGTATTTGGCCAGCAAGTGAGCCGACTCATGTGCTGCCATAACTATTTGGCTGGCGAGTGAGCTGACTGGTGAGCTGACTTAACTAGTTTGCTGGCGAGCAAGCTGAATACTTAGCTGACTTGTTGGCCTGTGAGTGAGCTGACAAGTTAGATGACCTGTTGGCTGGCGAGCACACCGAGTAGTTTGCTTACCTGTTAGCAGATGAGTGAGCCAACCTGATGGAAAGCAGTTAGCTGTCTAGCCAGATGACTTAACTAGCAAGTTGCCTACCTAGCCAGCTGGCTAGTCAGCTGACTTAATAAGGTAACTTAACTAGCTAGCCAGCTTGCTAGACAGCTGACATAACTAGCTAGCTGCCTAGCTAGCAATCTAGCTAGCTAGCTGACTTAACTAACTCACTTAATTAGCTAGCTAGCTGACATATCTAGCTGACATAACTAGCTAGCTTCCTAGATTGCCAGCTGACTTAACTAGCTGAAATAACTAGTGAGCCAGCTGGCTGCCCATGTGACGTAAATAGATTTATAACTAGCTAGCCAGCTGGTTAGACAACTGAATTAACGTGCTGACTTACTAGATAACCAGCTGGTTAGTCAGCTGACTAAAGTAGCTGACTTAACTAGCTGGCCAGCTGTCTAGCCACCTGACTTAATTGCCTAGCTACCTAGATAGCCAGCAGGCTAGTCAGCTGATTTAATTAGCTAACTTAAAGGTGTAGCCAGCTGGCTAGCCAGCAGACTTATCTACCTATCTACCTAGCTCGACAGCTGGATACCCAGTTGAATTAACTAGCTGACATAATTAGATAGCATAAAGGCTAGAGAGGTGACTTAAGTAGCTACCTACCTACATAGCCCGCTGGATTGCCGACTGACTTAACTACTTAATTACCTAGCTAATCTGCTGGCCAGTGAACTCACTTAACTAGGTGACAACTAGCTAGCCAGCTGGGTAGCCACCTGACTTAACTAGATAGCTACCCAGATTGCTGACTGACTTTACTTAATTACCTAGCTAACCTGCTGGCCAGTGAACTGATTTAACTAGGTGACTTAACTAGTTAGCCAGCTGGGCTAGCCAGCTGACTTTACTAACTGTCTGAACTAGGTAGCCAGCTGACTTAACAAGCTGACTTAACTAGCTAGCTACCTAGCTAGACAGCTGACTTAACTAGATGACTTAAGTAGGTAGCTACCTAGCTAGAAACCTGGATGGCCAGCTGACTTAACTAGCTGACTTAACCAGGTAGCCAGCTGGCTAGCCACCTCAATTTACTAGCTGACTTAACTAACAAGCCAGCTGGTTGACCAGCTGAATTAACTCGCTGATTTAACCAGCTAGCCATGTGGCTAGCCAGCTGACTCAACTAGCTAGCTACCTAGCTAGCCAGCTGGGAAGCCAGCTGAATTAACTAGCTAACATAACTAGTTAGACAGCTGGCTAGCCAGCTGAATTAACTAGCTTGGTACTTAGGTATCCAGCTGGCTAGCCAGCTGACTTAACTAGTTGACTTAACCAGCTAGCCACCTGGCACAACTAGAAGACGACTAGTTAGCCAGCTGGCTACCCAACTTACTTAACTAGTTAGCTACCAAGCTAGCCAGCTGGGAAACCAGATGAATTAACTAGCTGACTTAAATAACTACCCAACTGGCTAGCCAGCTGAATTAACTAGTTTGGTACCTAGCTATCCAGTGGGCTAACCAGCTGACTTAACTAGTTAACTTAACCAGCTAGCCAGCTGGCACTACTAGCAGACTTAACTAGTTAGCCAGCTGGCTACCCAGCTAACTTGACTAGCTCTCTACCTAGCTAGGTAGCAGGCTAGTCATCAGACTTAAGTAACTGACTTAATTAGCTAGCCAGCTGGCTAGCTAACTGACTTAACAAGCTCGCTACCTAGCTAGCCAGCTGGCTGGCCAGCTGACTTAACTAGCTGAATTAAATAGCAGGCATTCTTGCCAGACAGCTGAATTAACTAGCTTGCTATATAGCTAGCCAGCTGACTGGACAGATGACTTAATTAGGTGACTTAACCAGCTAGCCAGCTGATAAGCCAGCTGATTTAAGTAGCAAGTTACCTAGCTAGCCAGCTGGATATCCAGCCGACTATACTAGGTGGGTTTACTAGCTATCCAGCAGGCTAGACTGCTGACTTAACTATCTAGCTACCTAGCTAGCCAGCTGTCTAGCCAGCTGACTTAACTAGGTGACTTAAGTAGCTAGCCAGCTGGCTAGCAGGCTGACTTAACTGCCTATCTACCAAGCTAGTCAGCTGGATAGGCAGCTGAGTTAACTAGCTAACTACCAACATAGCCCGCTGGCTTGCCAGCTGACTTAACTACCTAGACCCTTACCTAACCAGCTGGCTGGTGAGCTGACTTAGCTAGGTTACATAACTAGCTGGTTAACTGGCTAGGCAGTTGACTTAAATAGCTAGCTATTCAGCTAGGCAACTGGCTAGCCAGCTGACTTAGCTCGCTGAATTAACTAGCTAGCAAGCTGACTTAACAAGCTGACTTAACCAGCTAACTACCTAGCTAGCCAGCTGGCTTAACTAGCTGGCTTAATTAGCTAGCTACCTAGCTAGTTATCTAGCTAGCCAGCTGACTTAACTGGCCGACATAACTAGCTAGCTAGCTGACATAACTAGCTGACTTATATAGCTAGCTTCCTAGCTAGCCAGCTGACTTAACTAGCTGAAAAAACTAGCTAGCCTGATGGATAGCCATCTGAATTAACTAGCATTTTAACTAACTAACCAGCTGGATAGCCAACTGGCTTAACAAGCTGACTTAACTAGCTAGCCAGCTGGTTTCCAGCTGACTTGACTACCTGACATAACCAGCTAGTCAGCTGTCTAGTAAGTTGACTTAACTAGCTGGCTACCTATCTATCAAGCTGGCTAGACAACTGACTTACCTATCTGACTTAAGCTAGCAAGCTGGCTTGCCAGCTCACTTAACTAGCTAGCTACCTACCTAGTCTGCAGGCTAGCCCGCTGACTTAACTACCTGACTTGAACAGCCAGCCTGCTGGCTGGTAAGCTGATTTATCTAGCTAGCTACCTACCTAACCAGCTGGCTAGACAGCTGACTATACTAGCTGATTTAACCAGTTAGCCAGTTGGCTAGCCAGCTGACAACTCAAAGACATCACTAGCTAGCCAGCTGACTTTAGTTGGCTGGCGAGTGAGCCCACTGATCAGAGGACTTAACCAGTCAGCTGGCGAGTGAGCCGACATGTGTGACAACTTAACTAGTCGGCCGGTGAGTAATGCGACGGGCAAGCTGCCTTAACATGTCAAGTGGTGAACAAGCCGACTGGTGAGCTGACTTAACTTTCTCGCAAGCCGACTATCTAGCTTACCTGTTGCCCTGTGAGCAAGCCAACAAGTTAGTTGACCTGTTGGCTGGCAAGCGAGCTGACTAGTTTGCTGACCGATTGGCAGGCGAGAGATCCGACTGGTAAGCTGACCTGATGTAAAGCAAGTGAGCACACTAGTTAGATGACCAGCTGAGTTGATAGCTGACTAATTAGCTAAATAACTAGCTGATTTGCTAGCTGACTTAATTAGCTAGCTGACAAGCTAGCTGGCTATCTAGCTGACATAACTAGATAGCAAACACCTATCTAGCTGTCTAGCTACCTAACTTAACTAGCTAGCTAACTGGCTAGTCAGCTGGCTAGCTGACTTACCTATCTAGTTGACCAGCTAGCTAGCTGACTAGCAGGCTGTATAGCTAGCTGACTTAACTAGCTAGCTGAATAGGTAGCTGAGTTGATAGCTGACTTAATTAGCTAGCTGGATAGCTAGCTGACTTTACTAGCTGACTAGCAAGTTGGCTGCAAGTTTGGTTATACTGCTTGCCATCTGGCTTAACTAGGTAGCTACCTGGCTGGCTAGCTGGATAGGGAGCCAGCTAGCCAGCTAGTGGGCTGGCCAGCTGGTTAGCCAGCCAGCTTAATTAGGCAACCTGCTGGCTAGACCGTTGGATAGCCAGCCGCTTAACTAGCCAGCCACACTGATGGTCAGCCCACTAGATGGCTAGCTAGCTGTCTTAACTAACTGGCCACCTACCTGACAAGCCTGCTAACCAGTCGGCTTAACTTACCAGCCACCTAGCTCGGCAGCCAGCTAACTAACTGATGTAACTAGCTGACATAACTAGATAGCCATCCGGCTAGCCAGCTGGCTTAACTAGCTAGCCACCTAGCTAGACATCCGTCTAGCCAGCTCACTTAACTCACTGAGTTAACTAGGTGGCCATCCGGCTTGCCAGCTAAATTAATTAGCTACGTACCTATCTAGCCAGGTGGCTAACCAGCTGACTTAACGAGCTGACTTAATCAGGTAGCCAGTTGGCTAGTCAGCTGAATAAACTAGCAAATGACCTAGCTAGACAGTTGGCTAGCCAATTGAATTAATTAGTGACTTAACCAGCTAGCCAGCTGGTTAGCCAGCAGACTCAACTAGCTGACCTAACTAGTTAGCCAGCTGTCTAGCCAGCACACATAACTAGCTGACAACATTAGCTAGCCTGGTGGCTAGCCAGCTGACTTAGCTTGCTCTCTAACTCTCTAGCCATCAGGTTAGCCAGCTTTCTGAACTAGCTTACTTAATTAGCTGGAAAGATGGCTACCCAACTGACTTAACAAGGTCAATACCTAGCTAGCCAGCTAGCTAGCCAGCTGATTTTACAAGCTGTTTTAATTTACTGGCCTGTTTTCTAGCCAATTGAATTAACTAGCTTGCTACATAGATAGCCATCTGGCTATCCAGCTGAATTAACTAGGTGAGTTATCATGCTAGCAAGCTGTCACATGAGCTGACATTACTGGGAAGCTACCTACCTAACCAGGTGTCTACCCAGGTGACATAACCTGGTCACTTAACTATCTAGCCAGCTGGCTAGACAGCTGACATAACTAGCTAGCTACCTAGCTAGCATGCTGGCTTGCCAGCTGATGTAACTAGCTGAATTAACTAGTTAGCCAGCTGGCTAGCCAGATGAATTATTTGCCTAGCTACCTAGCTAGCCAGCAGACTAGCCAGCTGCCTTAACTAGCTGACTTAATGAAGTAGCCAACTGGCTAGCCAGCAGACTTAACTAGCTAGCTACCTAGCTAGACAGGTGAATAGCCAGCTGACTTATCTAGCTGACATAACTAGACATCTGACGGCTAGCCAGCTGACTTAAACAGCTGGCTTGCCAGCTGACTTAACTACCTAACCACCTAGCTAAACTGCTGTCCAGCGTGCTGACTTAACTAGGTGACTTAACTAGCTAGGTAGCTGGCTAGTCAGCTGCCTTAACTAGCTAGCTATCCTGCTAGGCAGCTGGCTAGCCAGCTGACTTAACTTGTTGACATAACTAGCTAGCAAGCTGATTTAACTAGCTGAACTAACTAGCTAGCTACTTAGCTAGCCAGCTGACATAACTTGCTGTTTTAACTAGCTAGCTACCTAGCTGCTATCATGTAACTAGCTAACTTAACTAGCTGACTTATGTATCTAGCTAGCTGACATACCTAGCTGACTTAACTAGCAGATTTCCTAGCTAGCCAGAGGTCTTAACTAGCTGAAACAACTAGCGAGCCAGCAGGCTACCCATCTCATGTAACTAGCTTTTTAAACAGCTAGCCAGCTGGCAAGACAACTGACTTAATGAGCTAAATTAACTAGCTAGACCGTTAGTTAGCTGGCTGACTAAACTAGTAGACTTAACTAGCTGTCCAGCTGTCTAGCCAGCTGAGTTAATTGCCTAGCTACATATGTAGCCAGCAGCTTAGCCAGATGATTTATCAAGCTGACTTAACGAAGTAGCCAGCTGGATAGCCAGCAGACTTAACTAGCTAGCTACCTGGCTAGGCAGCTTGACAGCGAGCTGACTTATCTAGCTGACATTACTAGATAATTTGATGGCTAGGCAGCTGACTTAACTAGCTACCTACTTACATAATCCAATGGCTTGCCAGCAAAATTAACTAACTATCTACCTAGCTAACCTGCTGTCCAGCGTAATGAATTAACTAGGTTACTTAACTAGCTAGCCAGCTGGCTAGGCAGCTTCCTTAAGTAGCCAGCTATGCTGCTAGGCAGCTGGCTAGCCAGGTGACAACTAACTGACTTAACTAGCTAGCCAGCTGCCTTATCTAGCCGACTTAACTATCTAGCTACCTAGCTAGTCAGCTGACTTAACTAGTTGACTTAACTATCTAGCTACTTTGCCAGAATGCTGACTGCCCAGATGACTTAACTAGTAGACTTAACCTGCTAGCCAGCTGGCTGACCAGCTGACTTAACTAGTTAGCCAGTTGTCTGGCCAGCTGATTTAAATAGCTGTCTTAACCAGCTAGCCAGCTGGCTAGCCAGCTGACTTAATTAGCTAGCTACCTAGCTAGCCAGCTGAGAAGCCAACTGAATTAACGAGCTCACTTAACTAGCTATCCTGCTTGCTAAGCAGCTGACTTAACTAGCTTGCTACCTAGTTAGCCTGCTGGCTAGCCAGCTGACTTAACTCGTTGACTTAACCATCTTGCCAGCTCGCTAGCCATCTGACTCAACTAGATGAATTAACTAGCTCTGTACCAAGCTAGCTAGCTGGCTAGCCAGCTGAATTAACAAGCTGACTTATTTAGCTAGCCAGCTGGCTAGCCAACTGCCTTAACTATCTCACTACATAGCTAGTCTGCTGTCAAGTCACCTGACATAACTAGCTGACTTACATAGCTGGCCTGATTTAGCTGAATTAACTAGCTTGCTATATAGCTAGCCAGCTGGCTAGCCAGCTAGTTAGCTGAGCTAACATGTCAGCTGACTAGTTAGCTGACTAGTCTGCCATTTGGTAGCTGACTTTACTAGTTGGCCGACTAGGTGGCCATCCAGTTTGCTGACTTAATTAGTTGGCCAGCAAGTGAGCTGAGAGGTGAGCTGACTTTACTGGGTGACTTAACTATCTAGCCAGCGTGCTAGACAGCTGAATTAAATATCTAGCTACCTTAGCTAGCCAGTTGTCAAGCCAGTTACTTAACTAGGTTACATAACTAGCTAGCCAGCTGGCTAGCAGGCTGATTTAACTGCCTAGCTACCTAGCTAGCCAGTTGGATTGCCAGCTGACTTAACTAGCTAGCTACCAACATAGCCCACTGGTTTGCCAGCTGACTTAGCTACCTAGCTACCTAGCAAACCAGCTGGCTGGTGAGCTGACTTAACTAGGTTGTTTAACTAGCTAGCTAACTGGCTAGCCAGCTGAATTAACTAACTAGCTACCTAGATAGGCAGATGGCTAACCAGCTGACTTAACTCGCAGACTTAATGATCTGGCAAGCTGACTTAGCTAGCTGACTTAACCAGCTAGCTACCTAGCTAGCCAGCTGGCATAGCTAGCTGTCTTAAGTAACTAGCTAACTATCTAGCTATCTAGCTAGCCAGCTGACTTAACTAGCTGACTTAATTGCTAGCTACCTGACATGACTAGCTGACATATATCTAGCTTCCTATCTAGCTAGCTGACTTAACTAGTTGAAATAACTAGCTAGCCATATGACTAGCCATCTGATATAACTAACTTTTTAACTAGCTATCCAGCTGGATAGCCAACTGAGTTAGCGGACTGACTTAACTAGCTAGCCTGCTGGTTGCCAAGTGTCTTAACTAGCTGACTTAACCAGCAAGTCAGCTGGCTAGACAGCTGCTTTAAACAGCTGGCTAACTATCTAGCCACCTGGCTAGCCAGCTGACTTACATAGCTTACTTTAGTTAGCAAGCTGGCTAGCCAGCTCACTTAACTAGCTAGCTACCTACCTAGCCAGCAGGCAAGCTTGGTGACTTAACTAGCTGACTTGAACAGCTAGCCTGCTGGCTAGCAAGCTGACTTTTCTAGCTAACTACCCACTTAGACAGCTGGCTGGACAGCCAACTAAACTAGCTGACTTAACCAGCTACCCAGTTGACTACCCAGATGATTTAACTCAATGACATCACTAGCTAGCCAGATAGCTATCTAGCTGATTTAACTAGTTAGCTACCTACATTGCCCGTTGGCTTGCCAGCTCTCTTAACTAGCTGGATTAACCAGCTAGCCAGCTGGGTAGCCAACTGACTTAACTGGCTTGCTTCTTAGCTAGGCAGCTGGCTAGCCAGGTGACAACTAGCTGACTTAACAAGCTAACTACCTAGCTAACCAGCTGACTTAAATAGTTTGCTAAATAGCTAGTTACCTAGCTAGCCAACTGACTTAAGAAATTAGCTAACTACCTATCTACCTAGCTAACAAGCTGATTTAGTTAGCTGCCTAGCTAGCTAGCTGACTTAACCAGATGGCTACGTAGTTAGCTTACTAATCTAACATTCTAGCTAGCTGACTTAATCATCTGACTTAACTTGTTAGCTAATGAGCTAGCTAGCTGATTCAACCAACTGACTTAATTCATTAGAAAACTAGCTAGCAAACTGACTAATCCAACTGACTTAACTTGATAGCTAACTAGCTAGCTAGCCTATTCAAACAGCTGACTCAACCCATTTGCTAACTAGCTAGCATGCTGACTCAACCAGCTTAATTAACCCATTAGTTAACTAGCTAACTACCTGACTCAACCTGCTGACTTAACCTGTTAGCTAACTACTCAGCTAGCTGTCTTAACCAGCTGACTAAATTAGATAGCTGACTTAACTAGATGACTTAGCTAGCTGACTTAACTACTTAGCTAGCTGAATTAACTGGCTGACTTAACTAGTTAGCTAGCTGACTTAACTACCTTAATTAAATAGTTAGCTAACTATAAAGCTAGCTGAATAAATAGCTGACTTAAATAGTTTGCAAACTATTTAGGTAGCAGGCTTAAGTAGCTGACTTAAATAGTTAGCTAACTAGTGAGCTAGCTGTCTTAGCTGACTTAGCTAGCTAGGTAATTAGCTAGCTGACTTAGCTAGCTGACATAACTAGTTGGTGAACGAGATATCTAACTGTCTTAACGAGTTGGTTAACGAGTTAGCTAACTTTTTAAACTATTTGGTAAATGAGTTAACTAGCTGTCTCAATTAGTTGGGTAACGAGTTAGCTAGGTGACAACTTGTTGGCGGACGATGCGGACGACTACTTATCTGGTTTAACAAGTTGTCTGACTACTCGACTGACTTGTTAGCTGGCTTAACAAGTCGGCCCTTTAGTCGGCCGACTAGTTAGCTTTTTTAATAAGTTGGCTGACGAGTTGGCCCACAATTTAGCTCAGTTAACTAGTTGGCTTGCTAGTTTGCTGACCTAACTAGTGGGGTGACTAGTTGGCTGACTATTTAGCTGACCTAACTAGTCAGCCCATACGTTAGCTGACCTAACTTGTCAGCTGACAAGTTGGCCGACTAGTGGGCCGATAGGTTAGCTGACTTAAATTGTTGGCCGGATAGCCAGCCGACCGGTTAGCTTACTTAACTTGTCAGCCGGCGAGTGAGCCCACAGGTGAGCTGACTTAACTAGTCGGCCAGCGAGTGAGCCGACTTGTCAGCTGACTTAACTATTCAGTCGGCAAGTAAGCCGACTGGTCAGCTGACTTAACTATTCAGCCAGCGAGTGAGCTGACTGGTCAGATGACTTTAGTTGGCTAGCGAGTGAGCCGAATGGTCAGAAGAATTAACTAGTCAGCTGGTGAAAGAGCTGACCAGTGAGGTGACTTAACTTGTCGTCCGGCGAATGATCTGACATGTGAGCTGCCTTAACTAGTTGGTCGGCAAGCGAGGAGACCAGTGAGCTGATTAAACTAGTCAGCTGGCGAGCAAGCTGACTAAATAGCTGACCTGTTGGCCTGCGAGCAAGCCAACAACTTATTTGACCAGTTGGCTGGCGAGCAAGCCGACTATTTTGCTGATCAGTTTGCAGGCCAGTGAGCCCACTAATTAGCTGACCTGATGGAAAGTGAGCGAGCCCACTAGTTATTTGATCAGATAGCTGAGTTGCTAGCTGACTAGTTAACTAAGTAACTAGCTGATATGCTAGCTGACTTAACTAGCTCGCTGACTAGCTAGCTGACTATCTAGCTGACATAACTAGCTAGCAAACAAGATATCTAACTCTCTAGCTTGCTGACTTCACTTGCTAGCTGAATAGTTAACTGACCTGCTAGCTGACTTAACTAGCTAACTGACTATCTAGCTGAATTAACTAGCTGACTAGCTACTTTGCTGGATAACTGGCTAGCCAGCTGACTTAATGAGCTAGTTAACAGGTTTTCTACACGACTAGCCACCTGGCTTAACTAGCTAGTGGGCTGACCAGGTGGCTAGCCAGCTGGCTAAGATAGCCATCCGGATGGCTGAATAGTCAGATAGCCAGCTGGATTAACTATCCAGCCACCCTCCTGGTCAGCCGGCTAGTCAGCTGGCTTAACTAGTGAGCCACCTTCATAACCAGCCTGCTAACCAGCCAGCTTAACTTGACAACCACCTAGCTAGCCTGCCGGCTAACAAGCTTACTTAACTAGCTGACTTAACTAGATAGCCAACCAGCTAGCCAGCTGGCTTAACAAGCTATCCACCTAGGTAGCCAGCCGGCTAGCCAGCCGTCTAGCCAGCTCACTTAACTCGCTGAATTAACTAGCTAGCTAGCTGGCTAGCCAGCTGACTTTATTACCCAGCTACCTACCTAGTCAATTGGCTAGCCAGCTGACTTAAACACCTGACTTAACAAACTAGCCAGCTGATGTAACTAGCAAGCTACCTAGCTAGCCATTTGGCTAGCCACTTGATTTAGCTAGAGTACTTAACCAGCTAGCCAGCTGGCTAGCGAGCTAACTCAGCTAGCTGAAAAACTAGATAGCCAGCTGTGTAGCCAGCTGACTTAACTAGCAGACATCACTAGCTAGACAGGTGGCTAAACAGCTGACTTAAATAGCTAGCTCCTGAGGTATCCCATTGGCTTGCCAGCTGACTTAACTATGAAGCTAACTAACTGAACAGCTGGCTAGCGAGCTGACTTTAATAGGTAAATTAACTAGCTAGGCAGCTGGCTAGCCAGCTGACTTAACAAGCTAACTAACCAGCAAGGCAGCTGGCTAGCCAGCTGACTTAACTAGCTGACTTAACTAGCAAGCTCCCCAGCTAGCCAGCTGATTTTACTAGCTAAAATTACTAGCTAGCTACCTAGCTAGCTAACTACCTAGCTAGGTGACATAACTAGATTACTTAACTAGCTAGCTAGCTGATATAACTAGGTGACTTAACTAACTTTCTTCCTATCTAGCAAGCTGACTTAACTAGCTGAAATAACTAACTAGTCAGTTGGGTAACCATCTGACTTAACTATCTTTTTAACTAGCTAGTGAGCTGGCTAGCAAACTGGCTTAATGAGGTGACTTAAATGGCTAGTCAGCTGGTTAGCCAGCTTACTTAACTAGTTGATTTATGAGCTAGGCAGTTGGCCAGTCAAGTGACTATACTACCTGAATTAACTAGATATCCAGGTGGAAAGCCAGCTGACTTAACTAACTCTTTACCTCTCTAGCCACCTGGATAGCCAGCTATTTAACTAGCTGACATAATTAGCTAGCCAGCTGGCTAGCCAACTGACTTAACTAGGTCACTACCTAGCCAGCCAGTTTGCTAACCAGCTGACATAACTAGCTGTCTTAACTAGATGGTGTGGTTTCTAGCCAGTTGAATTAACTAGCTTGCTACATACCTAGTCAGCTGGCTATCCAGCTGACTTAACTAAGTGACTTATCTAGCTAGCCAGCTGTCTAGACAGCTGACTTAACTAGCAAGCTATGTAGCTAGCCAGCTGCCTTCTCAGCTGACTTAACTAGGTGACTTAACTAGCTATCCAGTTGCCTAGACAGCTGACATAACTAGTTAGTTACCTAGATAGCAAGCTGGCTAGCCATCTGTCTTAACTAGCTGACTTAACTAGCTAGCAAGCTGGCTATCCAGCTGACTTAACTGCCTAACTACCTAGCTAGCCAGCTGACGTAACTAGCTGAAATATCTAGTGAGCCAGCTTGCTATCCATCTGATGTAACAAGTTTTTAACTAGCTAGCCAGCTGGCTAGACAACTGACTTCACCAGCTGACTTAACTAGCTAGTCAACTGAGTTAATTTCCTAGCTACCTAGCTATCCAGCAGCCCAGTCAGCTAACTTAACTAGCTGACTAAACGAAGTAGCCAGCTGGCTAGCCAGCAGACTTAACTAGCTACCTAACTAGCTAGACAGATTGATAGCCAGCTGACTCAACCAGTTGACATAACTAGATAGCCTAATGGCTAGACAGCACACTTAACTAGCTACCAACCTACATAGCCCTCTGGCTTGCCAACTGATCTGACTACCTAATTACCTAGCTAACATTCTGGCCAGCAAGCTGAATTAACTACGTGATTCAACAAGCTAGCCAGCTGGCTAGCCAGCTGATTTAACTAGCTAGGTACCTTGCTAGGTAGCTGGCTAGCCAGCTGACTTAAATAACTGACTTAACTAGCTAGATACCTGGATAACCAGCTGACTTAACTAGCTGTGTAACTAGCTAGCTACCTACCTAGCTAGCTGGCTGGTCAGCTGACTTTAGCTTACTTAACTAGCTATCCAGCTGGCTGGCCTGCTGACTTAACTAGCTTACTCTGGCTAGCCAGCTAAATTAACTAGCTGTCTTAACCAGCTAGCCAGCTGGCTAGCCAGCTGACTTAACTAGTTAGCTACCTAGCTAGCCAGCTGCAAAGCCAGCTGAATTAACTACCTGATGTAAATAGCTAGCCAGCTGGCTAGTCAGCTGACTTAACTAGCTTGTTACCTAGCTAGCTAGCTGGCTAGCCAGCTGACAGAACTGGTTGATTTAACCTGCTAGCCAACTGGATAGCCAGTTGACTCAACCAGCTGAAATAACTTGTTAGCCTGCTGGCTAGCCAGCTGACATTATTAGCTCTCTACCTAGCTTGCTAGCTGGCTAGCCAGCTGACTTACCTAGCTGAGATAATTTTCTTGCCAGCTGGCTAGCCAACTGACTTAAGTAGCTCACTACCTAGCTAGCCAGCTGACCTAATTACCTACTTATCTTGCTGGCTTGCAAGCTGTCTTAGCTACCTAACTACCTAGCTATCCTGATGACCAGCGAGCTGAGTTAAGTAGGTGACTTAACTAGCTAGCCAGCTGGCTAGCCAACTGACTTAAAGCTAGCTATCCTGCTTGGCAGCTGACTCTCCAGCTGACTTAAGTAACAGACTTAACTAGCTACCCAGCTGACTTAAATAGCTGACTTAACTAGCTAGCTACCCAGCTAGCCAGCTGACAAGGTGACTTAAATAATAAGTTGCCTTGCTAGCCAGCTTACTTAACAAGCTAGACAACTGGTTAGCTTAGTCATTATCCAACGTTTTAGCTAGGTGAATTATTCATCTGACTCATATCATTAGCTAAAGAGCTGCCTAGCTTACTAAACCAGCTGACTTAACTCGTTAGCTATGTAGCTATCTAGCTGACCATCCAGCTGACTTAACTCATTAGCTAACTAGCTACCTAGCCTAGTCAAATAGCTGACTCAACCCATTTGCTAACTAGCTAGCAAGCTGACTCAATCCGCTGAATTAACCCATTAGTTAACTAGCTAACAACCTGACTCAGCCTGCTGACTTAACCATTTAGCTAACTATCTAGCTAACTGTCTTAACCAGCTGACTAAATTAGAAGCTGACTTAACTAGCTGACTTAGATAGCTGACTTTACTTAGCTAGCTGACTTAACTGGCTGACTTAGCTAGTTAATTAGCTGACTTAACTACATGTAATAGTTAGCTAACTATTTAACTAGCTGAATAACCAGCTGACAACTAATTAGCTAACTAGTTAGGTAGAATATTAAGTAGCTGAATTTAATAGTTAGCTGACTAATGAGCTCTCTGACTTAGCTAGCTGACATAGTTAGCTAGCTAGTTAGCCAGCTGACTTAGCTAGCTGACTTAACTAGTTGACTAATTATATAATAGCTGACTTCACGAGTTGGTTAATGAGTTATATAACTGTTTTAACTAGTTGGTAAACGAGTTAAATAGCTGAATTAACGAGTTGGTTAACGAGTTAGCTAGGTGATTTAACTTGTAGGTTAATGAGTTGACTGACTATTTAGCTGGTTTAACACATTGGCTGACTACTCGGCCGACTATGTTAGCAGGGTTAACAATCTGGCCGACAAGTTGACCGACTATTTAGCTGGGTTAACTAGTTGACTGATGAGTTTGCCTCCTAGTTAGCTCGGTTAAGTAGTTGGCTGGCAAGATTCCTGACTTAGCTGACCTAACTAGTCTGCCGACTAATTATCTGACCTAACTTGTTGGCTGACACGTTGGCCCACTAGCCAGACGATTGGGTAGCTTACTTAATTAGTGGACCGGCTAGTAGGCCGAACGTTTAGCTGAATTGACTAGTCGGCCAGAGAGTGAGCCGACATGTGAGCTGACTTAATTAGTCATTCGTGAATGAGCCACCTGGTCAGCTGAATTAACTAGTCGACCGGTGAATGAGCCTATGTGTGCTCTGCCATAACTAGTCGGCTGGTGAGTGAGCTGACCTGTGAGCTGACTCAACTTGTCGGCTGGTGAGCAAATGACTAGTTAGCTGACCTGTTGGCCTTCGAGCGAGCTGACAAGTTAGTTGACCTGTTGGTTGGTGAGCGAGCTGACTAGTTTCCTGACCAGTTTCCATGCGAGCAAGCCTACTAGTTAACTAACCTGATGGAGAGTGAGGGAGCCAATTAGATAGCTTACCAGCTAGCAAGTTGTTAGCTGACTAATTAGCTAAGTAACTAAATGATTTGCTAGCTGACTTAACTAGCTAGCTGACAAGCTAGCTGGCTATATAGCTGACATAACTAGCTAGCAAACAAGCTATCTAGCTGTCTAGCTAGCTGACTTAACTAGCTATGTAACTGGCTAGTTAGCTGGCTAGCTGAATTATCTATCAAGCTGACTAGCTAGCTGACTAGCTAGCAGACTTAACTAGCAAGCTGACTGGAAACCTGAGTAGCTAGCTGACTTAAGCTAGCTGAATATTTAGCTGAATTGCTAGCTGTCTCAACTACTAGCTGGCTAGCTACCTGTTTTAACTAGCTGACTAGCTAGTTGGCTGGCTAGCTGGCTTGCGAGCTGATGTAACTAGCTAGCTACTTTGTGGCTAGACGGCTAGACTGCTAGCTTAAATAGTTAGTTACCTGGCTGACTGGCTGCCTAGGCAGCCGGCTAGCTTGCTAGCAGACTGGCTAGCTTGCTTGTCAGCCAGCTTAAATAGCCAGCCGGCTGGCTGGACATTGGGATAAACAGCTGGCTTAACTAGCCAGCCACCCTGCTAGTCAACTGGCAGGCCAGCCAGCTTTTAAATAGCTGGCCACCTACCTGACTAGCCTGCTAACCAGCCGGCTTAACTTGCCAGCCACATAGCTAGCCAGTTGGCTAACCAGCTGACTTAACTAGTTGACTTAACTAGATGGCCTGATTTCTAGACAGTTGAACTAACTAGCTTGCTACATAGCTAACCAGCTGGCTACCCAGCTTAATTTCTAGGTGACTTATCTACCTAGCCTGTTGTCTAGCCAGCTGACTTAAATAGCAAGTTACCTAGGTAGCCAGCTGGCTTGTCATCTGACTTAACTTGGTCACTTAAGTATCTAGCCAGCTGGCTAGACAGCTGACATAACTAGCTAACTACCTAGATAGCATGCTGGCTTGCCAGCTGACTTAATTAGCTGAATTAACTAGCTAGCCAGCTGGCTAGCCAGTGGACTTAATTGCCTAGCTACCTAGCTAGCCAGCTGGCTATCTAGCTGACATAACTAGCTGACTAGATAGTTAGCTGGCTAGCTGGCTTAACTAGCTAGTTACTTGGCTGGCTAGCTGGCTAGGCAGCTAGCTAGCTTGCTAGCAGACTAGCCAGCCGGCTAGCCAGCCGTCTTTTATAGCCAGGCGGATGTCTGGACAGTCGG